>CM028349.1:28238547-28389402 GCA_016618105.1 Dendrobium huoshanense | reverse complement strand
CCCACGTGGTTAGAGGGGGGAAATCCTGCTTATTTCTAACCTGTTTTCTTCTTATAATCAACAAACAAAAACCCTTAATGCTCACGTAGCAGGCGGGGATAAAAAAATTTATATGCGACCGCGGTGTCATTTTTGACACCTACCTGAAGCGCTCACGTAGCGTCGAGGGGAAAGGTTGCCTCTTGGTTTTTCCCCTAAACGGGGGAGACGCCGGGAGGCTGCCGAATTTTGGATCGAATATCCAAGGACTTTGAACAATATTTGGACACTAATTTGAATAATGCAAAGGACTTTAGCTCAATAAATGAACTTGAACTCGAACTTGGTTTGAACCAAGTGAGGATTACACTCGAACATGTTTTGAACTCAAATGACAAAGAGCTTGGTGCGAAGAACTTGAATCGAAACAGACTACAAGAGGACTTAAATGTGAATCTGAACATTTGAAACTCAACTGAACATAATTCGAACAATAGTGGACTCGAACAAATGGAAGAAGCTCATCTTGAGCTTGAACTATATTTCTACTCAAACTTATGCTAGACCTTGGAATTCAAGATTGAATTTATTTTGGAACTTGAATATGAGTTGAACTACAAAAGGCTTAATCAATTGAACCTAAATTTGAATCAAATGAGGAAGACTTATAAGTTTGGACATGCTTGGAGTCAAGCATGGTGGATAAGAATAGAACGTGAATTAATCTTGCAAGTGTTTGAGGCTTGAACTTGCAAGTGGTACATTATAACTACAAAGACTTGAACACATATTGAACTTGAATTCAAATCTAAATTTGAATTACAATAAATACAAACTCAATTTGAATTTGAGTATAATCAAGGTGAACAAATTATAAGAAATTTGAATTCAAGATGAGTTTAATTTGAGGAGGAGCAAACTCATAATACAAGATTTGGGTCATCCTTTTGTGACAATGAGAGACTTACAACAGTCAACATGACCTAATTATATGCAATGATCAAATGAACAGTGATAAAAAAATTCTTGCATACCACTTGATTACAATCACACAATGACATATATTGGATAAAGAAAATTCTTTCATCCACTAGCAACAATCAAGTCAAGAACCCAATTCTACTACGAATAGTGGCATGAGATCTCCAATGTACTCATGAATAATATTCATCCCTATCATATTTGCAAAGTAGAAATAACTTCAAGGAGGGGGGATATTCATGAATAATATAAGAAAAGACATGCGACGAATGTAGCAGATGTAGTGACCCCTACTACATCTACTTGTAAGCATTAACGAAGGTTTGTACCAAGCACACTAGTCTACTTGTACATAATAATGGTGGATGAGATGCAAAAGTAGTAGTCTCCTTACAACCAACATCAAATGTCTTTCGACTACAAGCAATGACAAACGACATGTAACGACTTGCAAATCAAAACACATGAAGAGATCGCCGAAGAATGTGGTTCAACCAACAACTAATATCAAGTTACAAATAAATGTTGAAGGTCATAACAAAGGCTGGAGGACCATAATAATGGCGAGCTTCTACGAGCTACCGTAGGAGACCTATTATACATACAGTCTACAAGTGAATACAAAAGGACTATAACAGATATCAACATCTGTGAGCCCAAGGCAGGAGATTAGTTAGTGCACTATGATCCGCCTACAAAAATCAACAAATAGTGCACGATAGTCTACCTGTACGAAGCAGCGAATAATTCTATCTAGAAGCTGCTACGCCACGCCACCGGATCTGCAACATTCGTACAAGCAGACAGAAGGCGTCTACAATTATTTCAAAGTACCCCTGCACGTGCACTATAAATTGTATACACGTAGGTACACTAAAAGGGGTAAAAATAATTATAAAACCCGCATGGGCCCCGGCGAGCGTGTTATTGGTACACACGTGACGTCTAGGGATGCTGCGCGGGGAAACGAGTGAATTCAAATTCGAACCCGATCCTTCTATACGGATCAATAGAAGTCGACAGGGTTCGAACCTTCAAATAAATACATTATTGTGGGGATCAATGTATTTGTTTTAATACATTCGTATTAGGCATTACAGGCCTACAATCAAGAGAATTCACTAAATCAAAGGCATGAAGCCCATGAAGCCCGATCCTCGAGCAACAACTTGCTCGAGTTGACAAGGTTCAATCAACAAAAAGGAAATGACCCCAAACACCCCGATGATGGCCGTGTTGAATGTTTATCTCAACCGGAGGGGTTCACAAATATTTTTTTAAATGTCTCCCAAATATCCAAATACCTATCAAAATCCAAAATTCCACCCAAAATCCAAAAAAAATCTGAAAACCAAAAAATTCCAGAAAAATCTCAAAATTCCAAAATCCAAAAAATATTTAAATTTTGAAATCCAACCATCAAATGCTTAAAGCAAAGCTCATCCACCCTCCGCAACAGTTTGTCGAGGTGGACAAATTTAAATAAACTCTAGCTCACAAAGAGCCAAATGCCTAGTCGAAAATATCACTAGGATCCATTCTCAAATAATCTTTTGCCAGTAAGGACGTGGTACGTGTCCTCTAACCGGCAGTTTCGCCGCCAAATGGCACTGCAGGTAAACGGTTATGACCCGGGGCCCTCTGAACCGAGTGGTTTTGCCGCCAAATGGCACCACAGATAGCGGTTATGGCCAGAGCCAATACGCTCCTTAATGGCGTTAAATCCTTGAGATATGAATCAATAGGATATGATTGATAGGGCACAAAGCCCTCTGTCAGCTGAGGTGGATTTAAATTTGTCCCCTTAGACAAACATTCAACCCCGGTCTACAAGGTTCCCTTGGACGAAGCAACCCATGGCTGCCGACAAGGATCCTTCTGTCAGGTTGGGTCGACTACCTCCTCTGACTAAGTAGACCAGGGACCACGATGGCCCGGGACGACGGAACCATGGGATCTTGATCGGGCCCATCATTCATTCCCCCACCATCTGCTTTAAGTGCAAGATGGTGAAATTTCTAATTTTAAATATCAAACCATTTCAACCCAAACATCCAAATTTCCAAATCCAATTTCTACCAATATCAAAATCCATTGCTGCTACTATATGCCAGATAACACGTACACTCTACGTATCTGATTGACGACTAGCCTTAATCGAAAGTTCTCTCTCGTTATCAGGAGGGGTAATTAACTATAGGGGCTTGCGCCTATAGGAAACCAGAACTCAGATCATAAAGTCCTCGCAAATGAGGGCGAAATCTCTGGGTAGTGTCTTATCTACAAACCCATCTGCCTTCCAAAATTTACCTCGGAACTTAGTTCGTTAAAACTCCCTCGCCGAATAAGAAAAGCGATGCGGAGGCCGGGGCCGAATTTTCGGAGCCCACAAAGCAACATAATTCAAAGGATGAAGTAAAACTGTCAAAAAGAGATACAATTTTCATATACAATAAATGTTTTATTTTGCTTTTCTTGATGGTTGGAGTTTTGTGCGTTTGTTTCTTCTTTTATTTGATATAAAACAATGAGAGAATAGGAGGAGAGATTTAGGTGATAAAACATAAGAAATTTAATACTAGTGAGATAAAAGAAGAGAGAAAATATTTGAGTGCAAATGTAATTTAATCTTTTGCATTTTTGAATTGGTGGAATATCTCTCTATGGCGGAGAGTGATGTTGGAAGAAGTTGCAGTGTGTTGTGTGTTAGACACCGGTTCATGTGGGAACGGCTCAGGTGGAATAGGCAGAAGAGTTCCGCCTCTTCCTGTATGGTCGACTGAGCCGCCAAAGCCAACAGAGCGATTTAGGAAGTATTTTTGGGGGATTTAGGAGGGAAATTTGAATGTAGGGACTGTTTAGAGATTTTCTTTTGAATTGTATGCATTAAATAATTTATTTTCTTAGGGTTAGGGCATCTTGAATTTGGCTGAAATTTGAGATATCTTGGATTTTCTTTGGGCTCTTGTGGTGTCTAGTGATTGGGAGAGATCGATCCCCCTCTCGAATAGAGGATCAATTGTATCTTGGTATTTTCCGTTTCCTTTCATCAAATAATACAAATTATCTACTGTTTTCATGGTTTTGTGTGATTTTTGTGGAGAAATCTCGTTGTTTTTCGAAGATTGATAGAAAATACTTGAGATCTACAAGTGTTTCCTATCACGTTGCTGAAACACAAATTATTCTCTTGTTTTATGATATTATTATTTTCTAGCTGTTGTTTTTTTTTTTTTGTTCTCATTCGTCCCTTGTTCATCCCTTTTTCCCAACACCAAGCAATTTCATGGACATTTGCATATAGCAACTTTTTCATATTCTTTTAATAAAACTCATTAATGCTTCATTTCTTTGTGTTCGAAAGTAGTTTACACTCTAATTGCTTGTCGAAATAGTGTTGGCTGCATGGATGAGGCTTAAATATCCGCATATTGCTATCGGTGCACTTGCTTCTTCAGCACCCATTCTGCAATTTGAAAATATCAGCCCACCGGATTCATTCTATGACATTGTTTCCAGTGATTTCAAGGTTTGAACATTCATACTTAAGCTATAATGTTTTAGTATATTGATACGTTAATTGCCAATCTGCTATGTTTCAGCGTGAAAGTATGAATTGCTTTGATGTTATTAAAAACTCTTGGGATGTTTTGGAAGCTCAAGGAAAATATGGTGATGGCCTTATCAGCCTTAGTGGAAAATTTAGGCTATGCAAGTAAGGTCTTCTTCGTTTCCTTCAACATATTCCCCTCATTTCACCTGTTTGTTACTTTTTCTGTTGAATGACAGGGATCTTAACAACACCGAACAACTTTCAGACTGGTTAGACTCTGCATATAGCTATCTTGCGATGGTGGATTATCCATATGCCTCCAGCTTTCTTATGCCTTTGCCAGCCTACCCCATTAAAGAGGTTGATTTTTCTTGTAATTTAAATTACTGCTTAGTGTTTAAACTGGATTCATGCCGGATAGGTCTATCATGAAAGCTATTCATTCATTAAGAAGTTTGATGTAGAAGCATATAAAAAATAAGGAGGATCTACATATGATATTTATTGATTTAGAGAAAGCTTATGATAAAGTTCCAAAAGAAGTGTTTTGCAGAGTTCCAGAAAAGAAAGGTGTTAATAATGCTTATATTCAAGTTATTAAGGATATGTATGCAGGGGCTATTTCTTGTGTTCAAACACAAAGGTGGTTTGACCAAGTATTTTCCTATTTCAGTTGGATTACATCAAGAATTAGCTTTAAGCCCATATCTTCATGCTTTAGTCATGGATGTTCTTACTAGATATTTGCAAGAGCATGTACCTTGGTGTATGCTTTTTGCTGATGATGTTCTTCTTGTTGATAAGACAACAAGATAAGACTAGAGAAGGGGTTGAAAGTAAATTTGAATTATGGAGGTCAACCTTAGAGTCTAAAGGTTTTCATTTTAGTGGATATAAAACCAAATACATGGAGTGTTTATTTTATAGTAATAGATCTAGTAGGGCAATTTTGACATTGGATGATCAAGTCATTAATAAGAGTACTCGTTTTAGCTAATCTTGGTCTATTGTTGAAAGTGATGGTGAAATAGATGAGGATATTATTAGTAGAATTCAAGTTGGATGGTTGAAGTGGAGGAATGCATTGGGCCTATGGTGTGATAGAAACCCTCAAACTTAAGGGAAAATTCTATAAGATGGTGGTGAGACCCGCAATGCTTATTAAGTGTTGCAGAGATGAGGATGCTCAGGGGGTTGAGTGGTTTCCCTCTTAGAGACAGAATACGAAACAAGTATATAAGTGAAAAAGGAGTAGATTCCGATGACCCGGTTAGGAGTGTAGATATATTAGATTTGGCCTATGTCAGGAAAGGTAGAGGTAGACCTAAAAAGACTTGGTTAGAAAATATTAAAAATGAATTTTTTATTAGATTTAAAAGAGAATTTGACTCTTAATAGGACACAATTGAGAAAAAAAGATTCATGTTGACGACCCCACATAATGGGAAAAAAGCTTGATATTATTGTTGTTGTAGTGTTTAAACTGGCTTTGAGTTATGACTACTGATATTTCCATGAAAAAAAGAGAACATCCTGCTTATTGCAATAGTTGGAGTTCAAATTGTCAATTGGTCTATTTCTTGGTAGTCTACTTTTTTTTTCTTTCCTTTTTCTCCTTTGTTATATCATGTACTGAGAAATGCAGTAAGTTTCTCTGGTTAAAAAAAAAAAACAAAGTAAAGAAAAAGAAAATGATTCTATTAGATGCCATGTATGTGCCTTCAGTTTATGTATAATATTTAATCATTTGCTGCAGAGCTATTTTCTTTAATAAAGATGTGCTTCTGTACATTAAACTGATAGACGTAGTATAATTTTTGTTTCAAAAGGTCATGTCTAGTAGTTGTACCCAAATTACTTGAAAGATAAAGTAGGAAAGTTAAACTAAAACATTCTATTAACTATACTGTGAAGTGTTAGGAGCATAAATAGACTAAAAACACAACTCTTGGTGATGGCCGCAGCCTATATCATCATCACGATCAAGAGTTTTTCAATTTTCACTCGATACCTGTTGAAAAGTTTGTGCTAGCTTGCCAACTGTTTTAGTGCTTTTTTTCTTCCGGTGATGTTGTCCCAAAATAAAAACTTGAAATAACCAGCATTGTAGGCATAGATCGATAATTAAAAATGGATTGAATAGATGGATCTGAATTCAGCAAGTATTGTTGTTAGAATTCTCTTATCATGAAGAAAATAGGAAAGACTAGTGTGGGAGATTATTTGTAGTTTATTTATTTATTTATTTATTTTCAATTTTCTCCTCTTGCAAGCACGATTTTGCTCATTGCTAACTTTGCTCCCAATATGTCAACTGTTGCATAGTGCATCCAAATGATCTCGTACATTGAAATATAACTATTTAATGGACAAATTTAAAGCATCTAAGCAATGATATAAAGTCTAATAGAGACGAGCAGATGAATTATAGGACAGGAAAAATACTTAACTGATTAGAGAAGAATTAGGAAATCTAACAGACAAAACAGTGAACTGATAAAAGAAGAGCTAGGAAACCTAACAGAATAATATATTCATAAAAAAGGCAGCTATAATTAATTTGATAAGTTCTGCGGCACTACGGCAACTAAATAGAAGAAAGCCAAGTGCAGTAGAAATCTACAAAAAAAAAAAAAAAAATAGAAAGCCTAGAACTTGATTAGAAAAAATTTCTTTTGCAATTGTGTAGTGTGCTTGGGGGGCTCTTCTCATTTGGAGCGAAGCATATGCTATTAGAAGTGCGGACTCATCAAATAATTCTAAGTGCTTGGCATTCCTTCTCCAGCACTTGGTTCACTTTGACAACATTTTGATACGCCCTAGGGTTTCACAATTTCGGTTTTGCCCTAATTTCCCCCAAAAGAGAGGAAGTTCTCCACAAAGTCAAAGAGAAATAATCACAAGATTGTTGGGATGAAAAATAAGAACCTTTGCATTAGAAATCCAAGAGAAAACAAGATAAGTTTGTCCACTTCGAGAAGGACAAGATCTCCCACAAGAAAACCCTAGAAAAGAACAAGAAGAAAACTAGAAAGAGAATACACTTTTCATAATGCCTCCAACTAAACCCTAATGGCCCCCTTCATACAATCCAAAAGTCCCTCACATCCCCAAATTACCCCCACTTAAGTGGGTGGGCCCCTTTTTGTCCAGCCGGTCCGCCCGCCTCCTATAGACCCACACGGGTCTAGGATGGACCGGGTGAACCGGTCCATCAATACCGCCCTCTAGAAGATCAACCTTGTCCTCAAGGTTGAAATCTGGAAATTGCGCCTGCATGGCTTCATATATCTCCCAAGTAGCCTCGTGTGTCGGTAAGTCCTTCCACTCGATGAGAACCTCCCTTTTGCCTTGATCATTCTTCCTCACTTCCTTCACCTGTAGTGGCTCTAGTAAGAGTTGCATATCCTCGGTGAGGCCTCGGGGTATAGTAGGAGTGGTCACGGTATGATCCCCTATGCTCTTCTTCAATAGTGATGCATGGAATACAGGGTGGATGGAGGAATGAGGAGGCAACTTGAGACGGTAGGCCACCATCCCAACTTTCCTTTCGATCTCGAAAGGCCCGTAGTATCGGGGAGAGAGCTTTTCACTTCTTCTGCTAGCTAAAGTCTTATGTCGGTAAGGCCGTAGCTTCAGGTATATCATCTCTCCCACCTCAAATGTCACATCCTTGCGGTGAGCATCCGCCTTGGTCTTCATGATCTGTTGGGCTCTCAATAGGTGTTCCCTCAATTCTCCCAACACCTTATCCCTCTCCAAGTATTGATCCACTAGATATACAGGGGTCGTCCCCTTCTGATAATTCACCAACGGTGGTGGATCCCTTCCATAAAAAATCCTGAAAGGTGTGAACTGAGTTGCGGTATGGTAACAAGTGTTGTATCAGTATTCTGCCCATGGTAGCCATTTGACCCACTGCTTAGGCCTCTCCCCAACGAAGCATCTCAAGTAAGTCTCCACGCTCCGGTTCACCACCTCTGACTGTCCGTCTGTCTGTGGGTGGTATGTTGTACTGCGCTTCAAGAATGTACCCTGCATTTTGAAGATCTCCTTCCAAAAAGAGCTCAAGAATACCTTGTCCCTATCTGAGACAATAGAAGTGGGGACCCCATGCAATCTAACCACCTCTCTGATGAAAGTAGATGCTACAGTAGGAGCTGAAAAAGGGTGCCGTAGTGGAATGAAATGGCTATACTTGCTCAACCGGTCAACTACCACCATTATGACCGTATACCCATCAGACTTGGGTAATCCCTCAATGAAATCCATGGTAACTTCCTCCCCAAATCTTGTTTGGAAGCACCAAGGGCTGCAACAACCCACTAGGGGCACAAGCTTGATACTTGTTCCGTTGGCAAATGTCACATTTGCTTACCATGTCTTCGACATCACCTCTTAACCATTTCCAAAAAAATTCGGCTTTCACCCGCCGATAAGTCTTCTCCACCCCTGAATGTCCACCAACACGGCTATCGTGGTACTCCCGTAGAAGAATGGGAACAAATGCTGAGTCACGGTGTAGTACCAATCTCCCCTTGTATAACAAAAGAGAGTTCTCCAGGTGATACCCTTTGAACCCTCCTTCTCCCTTCTGGATAGCCGCCCGAATTCTCTATAGCTCCTCTACATGTTGATTTTTCCTTCACCAATTCACCCCAGTCTACCAATTGTGGTACAGATAGTGCCATCAGCTGTGAGCACTCCACGCGGGAAAGAGCATCCGCTGCCTTGTTTTGAACCCCTGGCTTATACTGAATCTCAAACTCATACCCCAAGAGTTTGGCTAACCACCTATGATGTTCTTCTGTCACTAATCTCTGCTCCAGTAAGTACTTCAGACTCCGCTGATCAGTACGAACTACAAATCATTGTCCCAATAGATAAGGCCGCCATTTTTGAATAGCCAACACAATGGCCATCAGTTCCCGCTCATTAACTGATTTTAGCCTTGCTTTATTTGATAAGATCCGGCTGAAGAAAGCAATCGACTTATGATTCTGCATGAGTACCGCTCCCAAACCCACTCCTGAAGCGTCAGTCTCGACCACAAACTGCTGGGTGAAATCTGGAAGTGCCAAAACCGGGGCACTAGTCATGGCTTTCTTCAGGGTCTTCATGGCATCCTCCGTCTTTTCTCCCCACTGAAAATTGTCTTTTTTTAACTGATCAGTCAAAGGACCTACTATGGAACCATAGCCCTTGATGAACCTCCTGTAGTAGCCCGTAAGTCCCAAAAATCCCCTTAGTCCTTTAAGGGATTTTGGTGTAGGCCAATTCACCATGGCCTCTATCTTGGTGGTGTTAGCTGTCACCCCACTCTCTGAAATGATGTGTCCCAGATACTCCACCTCCTTCTGAGCGAAAGAACACTTCTTCTGGTTGGCATATAGCTGATGCTCCAATAAGGTCGTGAGTACCACCCCAAGATGGGTGATATGGTCCTGCAGAGATTTGCTATACACCAATATATCATCAAAAAAGACTAAAACAAACCTCCTCAAGTAGGGCTGGAAGACCTGATTCATCAGGGCTTGGAAAGTGGAGGGAGCGTTAGTGAGCCCGAACGGCATCACCAGAAACTCATAATGGCCCTCATGTGTCCGGAAGGCCGTCTTCTGAATGTCTTCAGTCCTCATCCTAATCTGGTGATAACCAGACTTCAAGTCCACCTTGGAGAAGGTGGTGGCTCCTCCAAGTTCATCCAAAAGTTCATCTACCACAGGAATAGGGAACTTGTCCAACACAGTCTCCTTGTTGAGGGCCCGGTAGTCTACACAGAATCGCCAACTACCGTCTTTCTTCTTCACTAAGAGTGCAGGACTGGAAAATGGGCTCACACTGGGCTGGATCACCTGAGCCTCCAACATCTCTGCTACCAACCTCTCAATCTCCTCCTTCTAAGCATGAGGATATCTGTAGGGTCTCACGCTGACGGGTGCTACCCCGGTCTTCAACACAATAGCATGCTCCCTGAATCTGACAGGTGGTAACCCCTGGGGCATCTGAAACACGGAGGAGTGCTGCTGTAGAAGGTCCTGGATCACCTCAGGTATGACTTCTGGCTCTCTTTCTTCCTCCCTGCCCACTTGCTGTAGTTCTATCAAATAGCCCTCTCCCTCATCTCTCAAAGTCTTGAAGATGGACTTCAAGGCCACTCTGGCTCTGCATAAACTGGGGTCTCCCTGTAGTGTCACTTTCCTGCTCCCCTTTCCATACTCCATGTATAACTTCTTCCAATTCACCTTCATCTCACCCAAGGACTGGAGCCACTGCATCTCGAGTATCACGTCAGTGCTTCTCAAGTCCAACAATAGAAAGTCTTGCACTGTCTCCTCCCCTTGCAATGTGAGGGTCACTCCCTTACACTGCCCGCTACAACGCTCCTTCTTCCCCGTGCCCAAAATAACTCCTACCCCTCTCCCTTGGGTCACCGGTAGTCCCACCCTCTCCACCAATCTGCAAGCTATGAAGTTGTGGGTGGCCCCACTATCAATCAAAACCATCACCTTGTACCATACAATCTCCCCTTCCAGATTCATGATGGAATGCGATGTCAGTCCGGCTATGGAGTTTAGTGAGACCTCCACCATAGCCAAATGATGGTGCTCTTCCTCCTCTCCATCCTCCTCATTTTCCCCTGTGTCTCCTTCCTCCTCTGAATCCCCCATTATGATCACATGTAGTGTCTTCTCCTTACACCTATGTCTTGGTGTAAACTTCTCATCACATCGGTAGCAAAGGCCCTTGGCCCTTTTTTCCTTCAGCTCTGAATCAGTCAATCTTTTGAACCCCCCTTGGTTCACTTCCATAGTGGTTTTCTCCTTGGCTACCTCCCTAGGAGGAAGGATGGTAGCCGCCTTTGGGCCTCCTGTCATGAGTGGTGGTCGGTAAGTGGGGTAAGATACCCCTGATCTCCTCGGTGGCTCCACTTTCAGCTTGTCCTTTACCAGCTGTGCAGTCTCCATTATCTTCACTAACCCATGTGGATCAACTACTCTGATGGCTGCTCTGATGTGGGGCTTCAACCCCTTCATGAAATTCCCCTCCAAAAGGTCATCTAGAATCCCTCTCAATCGGCCTGAGAGTAGCTCAAAGTGCTCCCTGTACTCTGCCACTGTGCCCTCCTGCACTAGAGCCAGAAACTGCTCATAGTATGTACCCTTGCTAGACACCCAGAATCTATGAAGTAGGAGGTCTTTGAACTCCTCCCAACTCCTAACATGTTGTCTCTCTTCAAGCCATTGAAACCAGGCCAATGATTTTCCCTCCAAACATATCGGAACTGCCATCAACTTTTCCTCTTCTGTGACGCCATTCACTGCAAAGTAGCGCTCCACCCTGTAGATCCACCCATAAGCATCCTCTCCTTCAAAAATAGGAAGCTTTAATTTTCTCATGCGGTTGTCAGCTCGGTTGAAGGGTCTTCCATCTCCCCATGTCCCCTGAGTTAATCCCTCCCCCGGTGGTCTTCCCCTCCTCTCCCCCGGGTAAGGATTTTGGATCCCCCGCCATGGTGGTTCTCTTGGCTCACCATAACCCATGCCGTAGTCATCCCTTCTTCCTCCCTGCTCCCACGTGGCATGGTTCCCTTCCGGAAATCCCCCCATCTGATTCGGCCACCCTTCACGTGTGCTGTGGAGGAACACCGAGCCCATGTGTGGTCGGCCCCCTTGACCACCGGTCATTCTCCAAAGGCCGCCCACTCCAGACCCTTCTCCCCCTTCCCTTGGCCAGTGTCCTTGCATGCCATTTTTACTCTGATTTACTCCTTCCCTAATTGGGAAATTAGGGTTAGGGTTAGGGTTAGGGTTTGTCACCTGAGATTTCCCTTTTTCCTTAGGATTTGATGGAACAACTTGGGCTTCTAACAATTTCCGGATCATCTCTTCCATTCCCCCAAATCTCTCCTCTAGGGTTGAGAATTTTCCCTCAAACGAAGAAAGTTTCTCACCCACTTCCTCTTTCAATTGGCCCATTTCCCCCTCCAAAACTTCTACCTTCTTTGATGCCATGCCGTCTAGGATCTAGAGCTCTGATACCAAATTGATACGCCCTAGGGTTTCACAATTTCGGTTTTGCCCTAATTTCCTCCAAAAGAGAGGAAGTTCTCCACCAAAACCAAAGAGAAATAATCACAAGATTGTTGGGATGAAAAATAAGAACCTTTGCATTAGAAATCCAATAGAAAACAAGATAAGTTTGTCCACTTCGAGAAGGACAAGATCTCCCACAAGAAAATCCTAGAAAAGAACAAGAAGGAAACTAGAAGAAGAAAACCAGAAAGAGAATACACTTTTTATAATGCCTCCAACTAAACCCTAATGGCCCCCTTCATACAATCCAAAAGTCCCTCACATCCCCAAATTACCCCCACTTAAGTGGGTGGGCCCCTTTTTGTCTAGCCGGTCCGCCCGCCTCCTATAGACCCGCACGGGTCTAGGATGGACCGGGTGAACCGGTCCATCACATTTCTTTTATTTCTGTAATTTTCTCCCAATTTCTCCTTTTTTATGATAACATTTTTTATTAGTGGAAGTTCATTTTGAATTTCCTTTTCTAAAAAATTTTTAGATTTAAGTATTTTGAAGCTGAGGATTTGATGCCGCTTATTTATAATTTATCACAATGTCTGTTTTTTCCGTTTAAATGTGTTATTTTCTGTTCTTCTGCATTTTTTGTCCTTGTGATTATCTTTTTTATTTATTTTGGCAATTACAATGTCTCGAAGGTTCATGTAACACTTCAAATTGATCAAAATTTTTATCACTCTTAACCTGGTCCTTTTGCATTTTAAGATTAAATAAGTCTTTGAGCTGAAATGATGATCAAAAGGGGTTTTTTTTTTTGGTTAATGCCCCCGCAAGCTCGTAGATGCGGATCTGGAGATGTTAAGTTCTATGTAGTGTATTTTGGATGTCCCAATTTTAAGTCACAGAAAAAATCTTTCTACTAATATAGGGATAATGATGTGTACATCAAAACCTCTGCTTCATATTGACTAGAAATTATTTTGTGCGGAGGCCAGCTCTACGTTCATAGGCAAATCAGGTTCAGCCACGTCAGCGGTACCAAGCCACGGGACACTACAAAGGGGTGATGTGGCGCTTTTTGGTTGGTCTCCGAACAGCGTTCGGCGTCCGCACAGAATAATTAATCCATATTGATAGGATTTGAATGCACTGGGTGTGCCCATTCCCTCTATAAGCTTGTAGAAGGCTTGTTCTTTGCTTGAATTGTGAGCTCTTGGGTGGACAACATGAGGTTGCGTGGTCACTGATATATATATATATATATATATATATATATATATATATATATATATATATATATATATATATATATATATATATATATATATATATATATTACTTTTGATGTCTTTGCTTGTTTGAGCTTGTAGAGATTTTGCGTGAGCTTTGTGTGCAACCACATCAACGTGTGCATGTTCCCAAATGGATTCTGACGAGTCGCCTTAGTTGGTTTGGTCACATAAAACGGCGGCCTTCCGATGACCCGGTTAGGAGAGTAGAGGTATTAGATTTGACTTATGTTAAGAAAGGTAGGGGTAGACCTAAAAAGACTTGGTTAGAAAATATTAGGAATGACCTTTCTTTATTAGATTTAAACGAGAATTTGACTTTTAATAGGACACAATGGAGAAAAAGGATTCATGTAGCCGACCCCACGTAGTGGGATAAAGGCTTGATGTTGTTGTTGTTCCTTTTGCGAGCTCACAGAATGTTGTCTGTGCAAGCTCATATTGATCTGCTTTGTGCTGGTGAGCACGCTAGCTCTTACATGGGCTTAACAAGCTCACATCATTTACTGTTATGAACTCTTGAGATAGCTTGCATGAGAAGAGATCTGAGATGCGAGATAGGATAGAAGAGAAGGGCGTTTCTAACAGTTTATGCATCTAATTGTTTTTCCAGTGGAATGACTTTCATGAAACAAGCTATGGTGACCAAAATGAAGGGTTGTCATAAACATATACCAATGTAAACCACCTCTTATGTTTTAGGGATCTAAGTGTAATTTCCCCTCTTTTATGTTTTTTTTTTTGGCAAAAGCATTTGAGGATACTGATTGGAAATACTTGAATATTTCAAGTAAACCCTAACAAGATTGATGAAAACAATGAAAAAATCTCACGAATCTAATGGAAAAAAATAACAAAACAATAGTTGTTTTATGGTGGAAATCAAACAACAGAATCAATAAAGGAAGATACAATTGATCCTCAATTCAAGAGGAGGATCATTCTCTCCCAATCCCTCGATGAATCTAGGGCCCAAGATGCCAAGACAAGAACTTCGGAAATCAGCCACCAAAACAAAGCATCCTCTAACCCTAATCCTCCCTTCCTACTTAAAGCAAGCAATTAATCAATTAAGCCTCAAAGGACAAATCTGCCCTTGCTATCCCCTCCTTTGGCTCCAATATAATTGAATTTGAATTAGTGGGCCCCATCTACCTCTCCCTCTCTCTTGCTGCCCGCCTCCTATACACGTGAGCCGGCCCTTGGCAAGGGGACGGCTTGACCGGTCCAATAGGGACCAGTCTAACAGAGACATTATGTTGTAGAGAAATAAAAGAGCATCAATGGTTTCTCTGACTCTATAAACTTTGCCTCAGTAACAGTTATTTATTTAAATATGAAGGCTTGCTTCTATGTTGCTTCTCAGTTATTTGAGTTCAAGGTTGACATGTTTATTTATTTAATTCTTTTTTTTTTTATTAAGGAAAGAAAAATTATCGTTCAAGGCTGACATTTTCAAAGCATCTGATAGGAAAATACTTGAGTTCGCAAGTAACCCTAAGGTAATACTTGAGTTCGCAAGCAAACCTAACCCAAATCGGCACACAAATAGCGCAAAAACAGCGGAAATAGGGAAGAACTTGTAGGAAAACACTAGCGACGATTGTATTCCACTAGTAAGCAATCAAATCCAAAGCCCGATACAATGTTCTTCAATTCGAGAGGAAGAACAACTCTCCTACAATCTCCGGCAACGCCGAGAGCCAAAGCAAGAAAAACTAGAAACCAAAGTAATTTCCAAATGCAAGATAATCCCCTCCTCCTCTCATTACACCCTCTTAATACAATCTAATTCAAAAATAAAAGCAAAAGGACTACTCTACCCTTCCTTCTCCCTCCAAAAATACTTAAACCATGTTTGAATTCCAAGCGGACCCCACCCCAGCCCCCTTTGCGTTTTCCGCCTGGCCTCTGGCCCGTCTCCGCCTCCTGGAGAATACCCGGACCGGCTGGGCCGGTCCAGGTTGAGCCGGTCCAAGGTGGACCGGCATAACATTACCCCCCTCCCAAAGTACCACCTTGTCCTCAAGGTGGAAGGTAGGAAACTGCTCTGCAATCCTTTCCAGTGGCTCCCATGTGGCCTCATAGTCTGGGAGGCCGCTCCACCTAATCTTCACTTCCTTTTCCCCCTTCTCACTGATGCGCACTCCTTCTACCGCTATAGGCTCCAGGGTCACTTCCATGTCTTCCCTCAATGTGCTGGGCAGCTCTGGACTTACTGCATGCTCCCCCACCACTTTCCTCAATTGTGAGACATGAAAAACGGGGTGTATTCTGGCTGTTGGAGGAAGCCTCAATCTATATGCCACCTCCCCGATTTTCTCCTCCACTTCAAAAGGGCCAAAATATCTCGCTGCGAGCTTCTCGTTTCTCCTTTGGGCCATAGTCCTCTGTCGGTATGGTCGGAGCTTCAAATAGACCTTGTCTCCAACTCCAAATTGTATATCCCTCCTTTTGTTGTCCGCTTGCTTCTTCATAATCTGTTGGGCTCTGAGTAAATGCCTCTTGAGCTCATCCAACACTTGGTCTCTTTCCTCCAAATGCTGATCCACTGCCGATACAGGCGTACTCTTATGGCTGTAGTATACCAGATGTGGGGGATCCCTACCATATAACACCTTAAAAGGTGTCATCTTGGTAGCCGAGTGAAAAGAAGTGTTGTACCAGTATTCTGCCCAGGCTAGCAATTTGGCTCACTGCTTTGGTGTATCAGACACAAAGCATCTCAAATATGTCTCTAAGCTCCTATTCACCACCTCCGTTTGTCCATCAGTCTGTGGATGGTAGGCTGTGCTCCTCTTCAATACGGTGCCCTGCATCCTAAATAGCTCCCTCCAAAAGTGACTCATGAATACCTTGTCCCTGTTAGAAATAATGGACTCTGGTACCCCATGCAGGCGGACTATCTCCCTCACAAAAGCTGCTGCTACAGACACTGCTGTATACGGGTGCCTTAAGGGAATGAAATGAGCATATTTGCTTAGTCTGTCGACCACTACAAATATAACCGTAAACCCCTCTGATTTTGGGAGCCCATCAATGAAATCCATAGTAATCTCCTCCCAAACTTTCTCTGGTAGGGCCAAGGGCTGTAGTAATCCTCCTGGTGCCATCGTCATGTACTTGTTCCGCTGGCAGGTATCACACTTAGCCACCATCTCCTCTATGTCCTTCCTCATCCCCTTCCAGTACAATTCAGCAGCTAACCGGCTATAAGTTTTCTGTACTCCTGAGTGCCCTCCTATGGCACTCCCATGAAACTCCTGTAGCAGTTGAGGAATATGAATGGAAGTCCTAGGGATCACACTCCTTCCCTGATAGTACAGTCTTTCTCCCTCCACTGAGTAGCCTGGGTGACTGTTTTCATCTGATAGCACCTCTTCTTTGATTCTCCTTAGCTCCTCATTCTGGATGCTCTCCTCTTTGATGGCTCCCCAATCTATCAGAACAGGTACTGATACTGCTATCCCCTGGAGCTCCTCCATACAGCGTGATAAGGCATCCGCTGCCTTATTCTCTAGTCCTGGTCGATAGTGGATCTCAAAATCATATCTCAGCAGCTTGGATAACCACCTCTGATGCTCCTCTGTGACCATCCTTTGTTCCAACAAGTACTTCAGGCTTCTCTGATCAGTTCTGACAATAAAGTGTCTGCCCAATAAATAAGGTCTCCACTTTTGAATGGCCAGTACAATAGCCATCAGCTCTCTCTCATATACTGACTTCAGCCTAGCCCGGGACGACAGTATCTGACTGAAGTAAGCTATGGCTCTATGGTTCTGCATCAACACTGCTCCCAATCCATAGCCTGAAGCATCTGTCTCCAACACAAACACCTGATTGAAATCTGGCAGAGCAAGTACGGGCACCGTCGTCATGGCCTTCTTCAGCTTCTCAAAAGCCTCAGAAGCTGCTTCCCCCATAAAAAATTATCCTTCTTCAGCAGCTCTGTCAGTGATCCTGCTATGGTGCTGTATCCTCTTACGAACCTCCTGTAGTAGCCTGTCAGTCCCAAAAATCCTCTGAGCCCCTTCAAGGTTTTGGGTTGAGGCCAAGCCAACATTGCCTCTATTTTGGACTGATCTGCAGCCACTCCCTCCGGAGATATCACGTGCCCCAGGTACTCCACTTGTGCCTGAGCGAAGTCACACTTCTTGAAATTGGCCTTCAGCTGATGCTCCCTCAGCACCCCCAACACCACTCTCAGGTGCTCTAGGTGTTCCTCCTCAGTCCTGCTATAGATGAGAATGTCATCAAAAAACACCAACACAAACCTGCGAAGGTGTGACTTGAAGATCCGGTTCATCAATGCCTGGAATGTGGCTGGTGCATTGGTGAGGCCAAAAGGCATCACCAGGAACTCGTAGTGGCCCTCATGAGTCCTGAAGGCTGTCTTCTGCACATCTTCCTTCCTCATCCTGATCTGGTGATAGCCTGACTTTAGATCAATCTTGGTGAATAAAACGGCTCCATGTAGCTCATCCATCAACTCATCAATCACAGGGATGGAAAACTTGTCAGGCACTGTCTCCTTGTTTAGGGCTCTGTAATCAACACAGAACCTCCAACTCCCATCCTTCTTTTTTACCAGCAGAACGGGGCTAGAGAAAGGACTCACACTGGGTTGAATGATCCCTCCTTCTAGCATTTCTCCCACCAACTTTTCAATCTCATTTTTCTGCACCTGAGGGTATCTGTAAGGTCTCACACTGATAGGGGATACCCCCTCTTTCAGTATAATCTGGTGCTCCCGTTCTCTGTCAGGTGGTAGTCCCACCGGAGTTTGGAACACATCCTCAAATTCCTTCAAAAAGGGCTGAACTAACACAGGAATGTGTTTGTCTTCCTCCTCCTGATGATCTTTCAAGCTCTGCAACTCCACTAGGAAACCTCCTCCTTCCTCATGGATCATCTTTACCATCGACCTGAGAGACACTCCAGCTCTGGATAATCCTGGTTCCCCTTTCAGCTTCACCCTCTTTCCCTCTACCATCAGTTCCATCACCATGGTTCCCCAATTTACCTTGGTTTCACCCAAGGTCTGTAGCCACTTCATGCCCAGAATGACGTCTGTGCTACCCAACCTCAGGGGTAGGAAGTCCTCCACCACCCTAATCTCCTGTAGTCTCATCTCCACCCCCTTGCAGATCCCAGTGCTGGACTCAATCTTCCCTGTCCCCATCATCACTCCATAACTGCCTGTCTCAGTAGGCTCCATTCCCAGCTCCTCCGCTACCTGAGCGGATATGAAATTGTGGGTGGCTCCACTGTCGATCAATACTACTACCTCCCTCCCAAGGATTTTCCCCTTCACCTTCATCGTATGGCTAGGAGTGAATCCCATCACAAAATTTAGGGATACCTCGGCTACCTCCAACTGGGGATCAATCTGCTCCTCATCAGAAGCATCACCCTCCTCAGGCGCCTCGTCTATATAGACGGTGAGAGCCCGAAGAGCGCGATCCTTGCACCGGTGCCCTGGAACAAACTTCTCCTCACATCTGAAACAAAGGCCCTTGGCCCTTTTCTCCTGCATCTCCTCCTCGGTCAATCTCTTGAAACTCCCAGCTGATCTGGTCACCCCGCTCTTCTCCTTCCCACTTTCTTTAAGGACACTAGGGGTTGGCCCTTTTGGAGCCAAGTAAGTGGTAGTTGTCCTGGTAGGACCCCCTGCGTGGTTGTTCCGCCAACTTCGGGCGTTGGTCTTCTGGTTCTCCACCAGTTGAGCCAACTCCATGGCCTCCCTCAGGTCCCTCGGTCTCATTACCTTCACCGCATCTCTAATTTCTGGCTTAAGGCCCTTCATAAAGTTTCCCCCCAGAGTGCTGTTCGATAATCCCTCCATGTCACCCACCAGACTTTCAAATCTCTTCCGGTACTCTTCCACTGTTCCCTCTTGAGTGAGGGCGTAGAACTGTTCTGATATCTCCCATGGGCTGCCCCCCCTGAATCTCTCCCTGATAGCCTCCTTGAAGTCCCTCCAAGTCCTCACCGGATCCCACTTATCCATGTATTTGAACCATGAAAAAGCCGCCCCTTCCAAGCACATGCTAGCCGCCATCAATCTCTCCTCCTCCATCAGGCCATTCACCGCAAAATACCTCTCCACCTTGTGGATCCATTCATCCACATTTCCCTCTTCGAACACGGGCATTTTCAGCTTTCTGGCTCTCGTGTCCACCCCGTATGCCCTATTCCCCCCATGGCCTCCTCGGTCCCATGCAATGGGGTCTTCCCAAGTTCCCCTCTCTCCATATCGGGGCTCATCATCCCTCCTCGGCCGCCGATAGCCATCTTCCCCTCGCGCTCCGCCATGGTGATTCGGGATCCCCCATTGTCGGTCCACTGGATCGGCCCGCCGGCGACGCCAATCATCCTCTCTTTCTCCCCTGAAGTCTCTCCTTCTTTCATGCTCTTCTCGCCTGATGGACTCCCGAGGTGGCATCCTCCCACTGCTGTTAAACAGTTCCACCTCCTCTTCCTCGTCTGGATTCACCTTCTCCTTTCCCCTGCTCCCACTCCCTTCTCCTCTTTCCTCCCCCGGCACCGCCCTTGCTTTCCCTTCTAACAGTTTCTTCATCATCTCCTCCAATACCCCGAATTTCCCTTCCACATTCTCGCTCAATGTGGCTATCTTCTCATCCAGATCCGCCTTAAGTTGCCCCATCTCGGTCTCCAAGACTTCTACTCGTTTAGATGCCATGGGAAATGACGAGATGCCTCCGGATCCTCCAAAAATCAGCAAAAATCTGCAGCGAAAATCGGAGAAAAACCACCCTCCACCGCCCGGATCTTGCTCTGATACCAATTTGATAGGAAAATACTTGAGTTCGCAAGTAACCCTAAGGTAATACTTGAGTTCGCAAGCAAACCTAACCCAAATCGACACACAAATAGCGCAAAAACAGCGGAAATAGGGAAGAACTTGTAGGAAAACACTAGCGACGATTGTATTCCACTAGTAAGCAATCAAATCCAAAGCCCGATACAATGTTCTTCAATTCGAGAGGAAGAACAACTCTCCTACAATCTCCGGCAACGCCGAGAGCCAAAGCAAGAAAAACTAGAAACCAAAGTAATTTCCAAATGCAAGATAATCCCCTCCTCCTCTCATTACACCCTCTTAATACAATCTAATTCAAAAATAAAAGCGAAAGGACTACTCTACCCTTCCTTCTCCCTCCAAAAATACTTAAACCATGTTTGAATTCCAAGCGGACCCCACCCCAGCCCCCTTTGCGTTTTCCGCCTGGCCTCTGGCCCGTCTCCGCCTCCTGGAGAATACCCGGACCGGCTGGGCCGGTCCAGGTTGAGCCGGTCCAAGGTGGACCGGCATAACAGCATCTTAGTTATATCTTTTAGGTGTCGCTAAAATAATGTGGCATTTTTAGTTTATCCGCTCATTTGCCTGAGGAAAGCTGCATCCAGAGTTTTTTTAAACAGTTTATTTATCTCATTTTGCAGTATGTTGAATTCAACGATAATACTACCCCCGCTTCCTTCATTGGATGAGTTGAAGTTTCCACCTCTAAATTGTCGATGCCTATTTGTCTCAAAAAAATCTTTCTTGTGATAATTTATTCTATCAGGCTTTATTTAATTCTAATCTTTTTTTATTCTTTGACTATCATTCTCATCATTAGTATTATTCCAACTATTTGTGATTTGCTCTATGAATTCTATTTTTGAATGCTAAATGAGCTTTTACCTCTTTTGGCGAAAGCTCTTTTGCATTAGTTTTGCTGCATCTCTTTTATTCTGAATTATTTATTCTTTCTGTATGCCTTATATCCTATCAAAGGTTTGCAAAAAAATTGATGGTTTTCCTGATGGTACCGATATTCTGGACCGTGTATTTGCTGGAGTAAGCATCTATTACAACTACACGGGATCTGTTGATTGCTTTGATCTTGAAGATGATCCTCATGGAATGAGTGGGTGGGATTGGCAGGTCTGTAGCTGCAACATCAATTTATAGTCATAATATACTACAAGTGTAGAACAGAGATACAAAATGATCCATAAAACTCTTTTAATTTGTTTTTTTATTGAACAGGCTTGTACTGAGATGGTCATGCCCTTGTCTAGCAGGAAAGAAAGTAGCATGTTTCCCCCATACGAGTTTGATTACCCTGCCTTTGCGGATGAGTGCATTCAGAGCTTTGGTGTGAGGCCAAGGCCAACATGGGTAACCACAGAATTTGGTGGCCACGTAAGTCTTAAAAACAATATCCTACAAGACTTATATGCTATCTAAACTCACTGTTTTCTACTTTTTTTCACCATAATTGGCTTTTGAATTTGCATCCTAGTGGCATGTAGGATATTTACATGCAGACTTTACAGTGTGATATTTATTGGTTTCACATATTTTTACTCAGAAGTTGGTATGTGTGGAATCTGATTATGTTGATCAATCGATTGTTTTGTTGCCTCGGACCTCGAGTTTGTCGTGCTTGCTGGGGGTTGCAGGGGGTTTACCCCATACTTGGTTTTGGCTGGTTTGCACTTGAAAACTTTTTTTTCCGTACAACGCCCCGACACTGAACGACGAAGAGTAGAGTGCCACAGCGGCATAGATGTGGCGTTGCAGCGGATCAAGACATAAGTTCAAACGCCGCAGTGCTGTGAGACGAACTGGATGCTTTTCTTTCTTGTTTTTTCTTAAGGGTAGCATCCCTTAGAGTTATTTTACTTGGCTTTCTCTTGTTTTTTTTTGTGTGTGACATTGAAAATAGTGCATGTGAGAAGAGAAACAAGGAGATAGCGAGAGAGAAGAGAGATTTGCACTTATTTCTCCCAATTTTTATTGTAGATTTATTAGTGTGGTATGGCTCTATAGTTTTTTTTCTTATTTTGGGTTTTTCCATATTAAATATTGGTGTCCTTTATTTCTGCTGTTTTTACTTTCTAATTTGTTTCTTCATTGTGGTGTTTACTCTTCATCTCCCCCCAACACAACTAAAACCTTAATGTGCTTCACTTTCCTAATATAGCATTGAGTTATTGATTGTCCAAATTCCTTAAGTGAGCATAACAACTTGCGACTGCAAGCCTTATCCTTTATTGCCATAGTTTGTTTTTACAATAGGTTGTTAATAAAATGGGAGATTTACATGCATACCACATTTTTTTTTATTTATATATCTAAGACCTAAAATTTAAATTTCATTAGTATCTCAATCACATTATATATATATATATATATATATATATATATATATATATATATATATATATATATATATATATATATATATATATATATATATATATATATATATATATATATATATATATCGAAAGGTATGTATAACTTTAAAAAAATTAATATTAGTGGTGTTTTTTTTTTATGATTTAAAGATTTGTGTGTTATATAAATAAATATAAAAAATTATATATTAGATATGTAAATACGTAACCATTATGTAATCTGCATGTAAATCCTACTAATCAAATATCAAAATAGGAATAGAAAATATCAAATTTTTAAGTGCAACATACGTAAATATTCCATCTTTAATACTTGACGCCTCATGCACGAGGCTCTTGCCACAGTAGGGCATAGGAGTTCTATATATCCGTTCTTACCCTTCAAAGCAGAAACTTTTTTTCTGAATCTTAAATGTATTTGGCTCATTGGATGATTGTGGATGAAAAAACATAGAAAGCTATGATTTTATGTTTACTCATTTTGAGTTAGAATGAAATTATCATTTTCTGATGAATTTTAAGGGCATTTGTAGAGTTAAAATTCATATTAAGCCAAATCCCAAATGATAAAAATCTAAGAAATAATGTGACCCTTACATGATCTCCTGCAGGATATAAATACAGTCCTAAAGAAATTTGGCAGTAACATCATCTTCTCAAATGGACTGCTGGATCCTTGGAGTGGTGGCGGGTAAAGCATTCTTTTATTTAAGGTTTTGTTTGGGACAGCTTTCTTATTGCTTCTTAAAGCAGCTTCTTAATACATTTTTATACTAGGAAGTTGCTTTAAGAAGCAATAAAAAAGCTATCCTAAATAAAGCCTAAGTTGCTTTGGCCTTTGATCTTGGTTGGTTGATACATTCATTATTACTTGTTTCTGATACTTGCAGTGTCCTTCAAAACATATCCCATAGCATCATTGCACTTGTTACGAAACTGGGTATGATATGCTTTCAATCTTTGATTTCTTAAGATTTCTTGGCTAGAAACACTAAAATGTCTTTTTCTTTCAGGTGCACATCATATTGATTTGCGTTCTTCAACTACACATGATCCAAAATGGTTGGTTGAACTAAGGGAAACAGAGATTAAACTAATCAAAGGTTGGATAAATGACTATTATCAGGACAAGGCTTTTACAGCCTATAGTATTTTTCCACTATTTATTTAAATTGTACGTAATGTTATTTGGGTTTTGTTTGGGACGACTTTCTTGTTGCTTCTTAAAGCAGTTTTTTAGTACAAAAATTAAAAAAAAATACTAAAAAATTGCTTTAAGAAGTAATAAGAAAGCCGTCCCAACTAAAGCTTGGCAAGTACTGTAAAGTTGTGTTTTGGGTACTGAAAAAAAAAAGTTTCTTACCTTCTGTTCCATGCTTTTCCTTTTGATTGGGAGTTAGCCCATGCTTCTTATGTGAGTTTAATTAACAAGGATTGATATGATGTCCCTTTTAAAACATTGGGAACATCAAAATAGTGAAAGTTTGTGTGATCATTATCTTTTTATGGCTAATGTTGAGATATTATGGAATCAATTGCATTAGTTTTAAGATATTCAAACTTATATTCTAATGATAACATCTAAGCTCATCATAACATGCAATGACAAGGTTATCATTTGCAAATATATAAGCATAACCAATATGTCCATTTAATATGGTTTGACTAATTGACCCTAAGGTGAACATTTATGTTTGATCATTGGGCTAGGGTTGACCTAAGTGGGTCCTTGGGGTTCTTAGGTGGCTAGCTAGACTCTAGGCTTCTTAAGGGACATAATAGGCTTCCTAGGTTGCTCTAGGTTAGGTCAATTGACTCTAATTGCCTCTAGGTTTGATTAGGATGCCTAAATTGCCTTCTACGATTGATTGGATTTTACATAGGTGGACCTAGGTTGGCCCTTGTGATTCCCTAGTGAATAAGTTGAATCTAGGGCTAATGGCAACGCATAATTATTCTGTGTGGTCACCAGAAGTTATTTAGAGGTAAATTTGGACGCAACACATCACCATTTGTTGTGTACCGATACTGTGTATCAGGGTGATGTGACGCATTCTGATGCGCCTTTGGACGGTCTGGTGACTGCACAAAATAATTTCTACATAGAAACAGTGTTAGTCACCCTCAACCTAGGTTCTCTTATGTTAAGGCAGCGTGGACAACCTTTGGGTTAGAACTACTCTTTCGGATAGACCTTGAGATTGGTTATTGGAGATCTCTAAGCTTTTGATCTAATCTTCCTCGAGTTCCCAACTATCCACTTTCTAAGAACCAAGTCCAACTTAAGATATTTATTGACAAGGTGAAATGTTATGTTTTTCAATTTTAAATCTAGTAAAATTTTGATGTTGACATTAAGAGAGAGAAAGAGAAAGTTTAGTGACAAAAATAATATGAGGGATCAAATTAGAATGTAGACGTTGGTTCAATATAATTGTTATTGGCATGTAAAGAGAAGTGAGTAATAGCAGCAGCAGAAAATTTGTGAAAGGTGAAGTTACAAAAGGAACAAATATTAGACCCTCTATTTACTCGTGAGTGCCATTAGTTCTTATAATTTTTTCCTTTCTACTTTCATGTGATGGGCAAATTATTAGGTTAGGTCCAAACATCCACTGAAAATTTGCTATGTCATCTGCGCTTTGACTGTACTTTAACTGCGCTTTAGGTGCGCTTTGACAACGCTTTTTTGACTGCGTTTTGATTGTGTTTTACCTGCACTTTACATGCGCTTTACCTGCGCTTTTGATGCGCTTAATTTAAAATAATATTTTATGAGTGTCTGGCCGTACGTCAACGTCTGGTGACCGGACCTAATAATTTGCCCATATGATGTGGGTGATGAAAAGTGTGAAAAGGAAAATATTTGTTATCCTCCTTCACTATAGGAGAATAACAAGTCATGAAGTCTACATTATTATTTTTTTACTTTATAAAAAAAAAAATATACGTGTTAATTTGTGAAGATCATTAATGTTATAAGATGACGGAATTATTATGCAGCTCATTTTGACTTGTTGGTTGAATGTTTAGATTGTTAATAAAAAAAGTCTTGAATTTGGAACTTAAAAGAATACACGTGGCAATATTTAGGAGACATATCAATGAAGAAATCATGAGGAGATGATTAGATTTTTTGTGGTTGTCCACTAACTTACAATAAAAAAAGTACATATAAGTTCATCTTCATATATTAGTTTTTTTCTTTTATTTTTGGAAATTTGTGTTCAACGCATCTCATCTTAGGTTTTGTTTGGGACAATTTTTTTGCTGCTTTTTAAAATAGCTTTTTAATTTAAAAAAAATTTAAATTAAAAATATTTGTACTAAAAAGCCTTTTTAGAAAGCAATAGAAAATTTTTTTTTTTTCCAAACGAAGTTTTATGCTTCGTTTGGGGTCGTTTGGGATGACTTTCTTTCTACTTCATGCTGCTTTAAGAAGTAAAAAAAAAATAAAAAAAAAATAAAAAAGCTGCTTTAAGAAGTAGAATTAAAGTCATCCTAAATGAAACTTTAATCTCTTTGTTGAGAGTTTTGGCTATTAGAAAATAGTCTTGAGTTTGTGTTTTATGTATGTGAGGTATAATTGACCTAAATGTTCAAAAAAAAAAAAAAAAAAAAAATTGTTCACATGTTGGTTGGAGGGGCTTTTTGTACTTTGCTCGTATCACCCTTCTTTAAAAGAAAGAGAAGTGGGTGGAAAATACTAATTTTATAGTAATCATTTAGTGAGAGGAGAGGGAGCTTCCATACATTCTCATGAGAAATTTAATGAAAATATTGAATATGGAATAATTTACTCTACTTCATTCTTCCTAAAGATCCATGTTTCTTGGCCTACATAGCGGAAAATTATTACTTCCGGTGTCCGGATTCGTCCGGACACCAATCCAGACTTGCCACATCACTCAAATACACCGGAACTCAGTGTATTCAGGTGACGTGGCGCTTTCGGATTGGATGTCCGGACGTCCGGTCGGACATCCGGACGTAATAATTCACCCTACATAGCATGGACATCGAGGCTTAGGACAACTATAATTTTTCATTTTAGCTTTGAAGTTAAAAGTATTTTGCATTGATGTATGTATTAGGTCATCTCCAACCGAATGCTAAACGAGTGTATGGAGTCGTTCCGTCGCTCCAACCGAACGCGAAAATTTCTGCCATTTAATTGCATGTGAACAGTGTGACGCCAATATTGGCGTCGCACTGTTCACTCACACCATTTTTTGCTCTCAACTGGAAAAACGCGCGAAAGGGAGAGCGATCGTTACCTTCTCAAAAACACCTAAAATAACATTCGATTGAAACATCACAACGCCATTTTGAAATTTTGCGTTACTTTGCCCTGAAAAAATGAAGTTTCCGGTTGGAGATGCCCTTATACTAAGATTACTTTGCCTGGGATCAAAACCGCGTGTTCTCTTCTGAACCGCTTTGCGAGTACGATCCTTCGGCAACATTTACGGCCTCGTGTTCTTCCTCAGAAGATTAAATGTATATATATTTCTTTTTATTAATCATTTTGCTGTGCGGCTGCGGAAAGTGGATTGGTTCAATGGAAATTTTAATTTCCCCTAATTTACTCCTCTAAACGCGCTTGAAAACAGAGAAAAGACTTCGATCTTCCCAGCTCCGTCAATCTGCAGCTGTGAGCTTGTCGCATGCTGACCGATTTACATTAATTACTTCATAATCACTTTTAGATTTCCGATTATTGAGGGAAGGTTAGAAACTTTCAAAGAAAATAATAATAATAATAATAATTGTGGAAAAAAGAAAAGCAATGAAGGAATAATCCTAATTCGGTTCTCTCGTCCTTCTTTTAATCCAAAGACGTGGGGAGCTGTTGTTGCAGTTTGGTTTTGTTTGTCTGACGTTATATTGAGGTGGGGAGAACGAGAAGAAGAGGGCGAGGGGCAGGCCGAACAAGAGCTTGCCTGAGCTGCGTGCGAGGAAATGATGACAGCTTAACCTGCGTTACGGCATTGTCTTTGATTTCCGCATTCTCGGTTTGAAAGCTGAAGGCTTGCTTTGGGGATTTGATTCCCCGGGCCAGATTTGAAGGAAAGCTTGGATCTTGGCTGCAATGGCGCCGTCTTTCGATTGGTGGGTGAAGGAGAAATATAGAGGCACGCCTGTGATCGTGAAGATGGAGAACCCCAATTGGTCGATCTCGGAGCTCTCTTCGCCGGAAGACGACGAGTTCGCCGAAGCGCGGAAGGGTGGGAAAGGGAAGAACGCGAAGCAGATCACTTGGGTTCTCCTCCTCAAAGCCCACCGTGCAGCCGGCTGTCTCACCTACTTAGCATCGGCCACCGCCCGCCTTTCTTCCGCCGTCCGCCGCCGCATCGCTGCCGGACGAATGGACTCCGACTCTGGCGAGAGTCCAACTCTTCCTCGTCGCTTCTACACCTGCATCAAAATCTTCCTTTGGCTTTCCATCCTCCTCCTGGCTTTCGAGATCGCCGCTTACCTCAAAGGCTGGCACGTCTCACCCCCTAACCTCCATGGCTTTAACTTTCCCTCCTCCTTTGGCGTTCGCAGCCTCTTCGGCTCCATTTACGCAAGCTGGCTCAGCTTCCGCATGACGTACATTGCTCCGCTTCTGCAGTTCCTTGCAAACGCTTGTGTCGTCCTTTTCCTGGTTCAGAGCGCCGATCGTTTTATTCTCTGCGTCGGTTGCTTCTGGATCCGCTTCAAAGGGATCAAACCAGTTGCAAAAGCTATTGCCGATGATTTGGAAGCCGGCAAGTACTCCCCCATGGTCCTCATCCAGATGCCCATGTGCAATGAGAAAGAGGTAGGTTTTTAAAGATGAGATTTTGTTAAATGTGGATTGAATACTGGCTTTTGCTGGATTTATTCACATTAGGTTGCCTGCTTTTGAAGGTTTACCAGCAATCCATTGCTGCTGTTTGCAATTTGGACTGGCCGAAGTCGAATTTGCTCATCCAGGTTTTGGATGATTCCGATGATCCCACAACACAGGCTCTCATCAGGGAGGAGGTTAAGAAGTGGGAGCAATCTGGTGTTCAAATCATCTACAGGCATCGCATTATTAGAGATGGATACAAAGCTGGAAATTTGAAGTCAGCCATGCATTGTAGTTATGTAAAAGACTACGAATTCGTTGCTATTTTTGATGCAGATTTTCAGCCCACACCAGACTTCTTGAAGCTAACAGTACCCCATTTCAAGGTTGCGCAGTTGGATTGGTTTGAACTGAGATCTTTCTTCATCTTTTTTGTTCGAATAATCTTTTGATTGATGCCTGTGGTGTTGATGGTTAATTTGCAGGGGAATGAAGAGTTAGCTTTAGTTCAAGCAAGGTGGTCTTTTATCAACAAAGATGAGAACTTGCTGACCAGGCTTCAAAACATCAATCTTTGCTTCCACTTTGAGGTGGAACAGCAGGTTAATGGTGTTTTCATCAACTTTTTTGGGTTCAACGGGACTGCTGGCGTTTGGAGAATTAAGGCATTGGAGGATTCTGGAGGGTGGCTGGAGAGGACCACAGTTGAGGATATGGACATTGCAGTTCGAGCACATCTCAAGGGTTGGAAGTTCATCTTCCTGAATGATGTGGAGGTAACAGGAGAATTCTAATCTTTGGTTGCATAATTCTTTTATGTGTTTGATTGTTTGTAGCATGAACTGCGATTCTTACTCCAACTTGTGTTCTCTTTCAGTGCCAATGTGAACTGCCAGAATCCTATGAGGCCTACAGGAAGCAGCAGCATAGGTGGCATTCTGGCCCAATGCAGTTGTTCAGACTTTGTTTACCAGACATTATCCGATCCAAGGTATAAATTTTCAAACTTTTAAGGTTTAGTTTGGGACGGCTTTCTTACTGCTTCTTAAACCAGTTTTCTAGTATGAAAATTAAAAGTTTTACCCTGAAATATTACTTTAAGAAGCAGTAAGAAAGCCGTCCCAAACTAAACCTAAGTCGACCATTGAAAACAACAACACGGGGCTGACCCATATCATCATATGCACCTTTATTTCTACTTTATTTAGATGTCTCCTGTTCACACATCATAATCAATATATTTCCACATTGATCTCTACTATTATGTCTTTACTGGGGAAAATTATTAGGTGCGGACACCGGACGTAGAGATACGTCTGGACATCCACTTAAAATGTGACACATGGAGTGCGCTTTTGTTGCACTTTTTTGTGCGTTTTATCTGCACTTTACATGCGCTTTAGTTGCGCTTTGACTTCTCTTTTATTGTGTTTTTTACTGTGTTTTATCTGTGCTTTGATTGCGCTTTTGGTGCGCTTGGCTTAAAGTTCCGCGGACATATAAAACATTTAAAGTAAAAACTAAATTCAAATGAATATCCATGTGTCCACTCCACATGTCAAAATTTTATTGAAGTCCAGACGAATCTCCACGTCCGGTGTCCGCATCTAATAATTTTCCCTTTACTAGAGTATGTTGCTTCAACATAAAAATATTGTTGCATCTTTCATGTCTGCAATGCAACAGATGGTAATGAATCTTGCAGACACAAGATAAACACAGTAGTTTTTATTTTTGCTCACCCACATCTTCCAGTTTACTAACTATTTAGTGTCCTTAATTTCTATGCAGATTGCATTCTGGAAGAAGGCCAACCTTATATTTTTGTTCTTTCTTCTTCGCAAACTCATCTTGCCATTCTATTCATTCACTCTTTTCTGCATCATCCTCCCCATGACAATGTTTGTCCCTGAAGCTGAACTCCCAGCCTGGGTAGTTTGCTACATCCCAGCTACAATGTCATTCCTGAACATCCTTCCTTCACCACGATCATTCCCTTTCATTGTCCCCTACCTTTTATTTGAGAACACAATGTCAGTAACCAAGTTCAATGCCATGATCTCCGGCTTATTCAAACTTGGCAGTGCCTATGAATGGGTTGTTACGAAGAAATCCGGTCGATCTTCCGAAGGCGACCTCCTATCTCTGTCTGAACTTAAGCACCGGCGAGGTGGTTCAGCTCCTGAACTCAACTACATCACAAAAGAACTAGCAACTCTTCCAAAGAAAGAACCAAAAAAGAAGCACAACAGAATATATCGAAAAGAGCTCACACTTGCCTTCCTTCTTCTAACTGCTGCTGCTCGCAGCTTGCTCTCTGCTCAGGGCTTGCACTTTTACTTCTTGTTGTTTCAAGGTATCTCATTTTTGTTGGTTGGACTTGACCTAATTGGTGAGCAGATCGAGTAGACCCAATGGGAGCTGTGTAGCAATGAAGGTGCTTTGCAACAATGGCAGGATTCAAATGTATCTATGCCTTTCCCTGCAGGTTAAAGGGTGAATGAAGTTATAACTCCTTTTTTGGAAGTGTAGATACAGCAATCTCAGCTCTGCTAGATGCTTCAGATTCTTTCAGGTCTTCTATTCTTTTGCAAAATTTTTTGTTGTTCACCTAGTAGTTTTAGTACAGTTTACAGAATCTGCCTTTATATGAAGGCAAGTTTAAATGTTCTAGAATTATGATGTTGCATGCTAGTTTTTTAATAAAAAATAGAATTGATACGCTATATGTGAACATTGGAAATTTTGTATGCTTCAACAAGATGGCTAGATAAAATCACTGTGAAAGACGAATCAGAATGCATCGCATAGTAGCTAGATTGTTGTTCTGCTAGTGAAAAAAATGATTTAGTTCATTTGAAAAGAAGACAACTGCTGCTTCTCTTTCAATTTCGAATGGTCATTTATTAATGGAGAAATTATTATGTGCGGTCACCGAACGGTTCAGAGGCGAACCAAAATGCGTCAAGTCATCCGGTATCGAGCGGTACACAGCAAAAAAATAACGTCACATTTTCTTATTCGCCTTTAGACACCGTTCGGTGACCGCATAGAATAATTTTTCCTATTACTTGTTTGATTTTCATTATTAGTGCCCATACAGTGCTGGGCTGTGGAGCTGGCAGGATAAGGATTTCAGTACACTGCAACCAGAAAATTGATATTTATGCCGAATTGTTATTTAATGAATGCAGAACTAAAAAGCTTATTTATTGTTTACAAACTTATTACAATATCTAGCCAGGGAACTTTTTTTTTTTTCCATTCTTTTGCTTCGATGACAACATATCATTGTTGTCGTGTGGGAAAATATTCTATTCCTTTCATCAAATTAATAAAGAGATCTTGTTGTGGCCCGTTGGTCGAATCCCCTAATTTGCCCGAAAAAAAAAAAATCAAATGTATTATTGTCTTCTCTATGTTGAAGCACATGAATGTGAATGATTACCAAATATTCTTCTCTTTAAGTAAACTCTTTCTAATCATTCTTCCCTTCATTAACTAAGGAACCCATGCAAGATCACTGTATTAAGGGGCTTTAAACAATGAGATAAGAATTTTCTGATTTAACATACAAACATTGTGGCAGCAACATTAAATAGTAATCTTGCATAGTTCTACATCACATATGATATGATATATAGGATATCTCTTTATAAATTTGGTGACGATTATGGCTTCATTTGAGACGGTTTTCTTATTGCTTCTTAAAGCAGCTTTTTAGTAAAAAAATTTAGAAAGCTGCTTTAAGAAGCAGTAAGAAACTCGTCCAAATGAAGCTCGAAATAATCACAAGCTGTGTTTATAAATAATATGATTGAGTTAAATTATTTGCCTATCAAATTATAATACACAAGCAGGGAGGAAGGTTGGAAGAAGCAATTATACATTAATAGGTGACAGACTGAGCTTTGTTTTCATTTACTGACATATCTATTAAAGAGATATATGCAGATGATAATGCTTTATATTGCACAACTTTTTGCTCAAATAAAAGTCATAAATCTGTCATTTTAATGAGAAAAAAAAGCAAAAGAAAAGCATTATCAAGCAAGGCATTAACCAGAAGAAACAGAACAAGAGGATGATGCATGTGCTCTCTTGCAGATTGAGATTAATTTGTATCAATAAGTAATTGATTCAAACTTTTTCTTTTTTCAGTAAGCATGTTAAATTTTATATCAATACAAATTATCAATTTTGTTTAGTATTTCCTTTAGTTTTTGAATTGTTATCCTCTTCTGAATGGAAACCTTCATAGGTTTTTAAAAGAGTTCTAATGAGATGGTTTTCTCCTTATGGATTAGTTCTTGGAGGGATGGGTTGTGTTGGGGTTAAAGTAATGATTTTAAGACTTCGTTTGATAGATTTTTTACTGCTTCTTAAAACATTTTTTAAGTACAAAAATTTTAATTTTTGTATTAGAAAGCAACTTTAAGAAGCACTAAAAAAGTAACCCCAAACAGAGCCTAAGTCGAAGATAATGAAGTCCCATGAACAATTGCCACATTAAGCCCTCACACATGTAAAATAGTTGTGTATTTAAGTGAATTGCTTTCAGCTATATGAAGTTCTTGAATGGGCCACTCTGCCAGGAAGAGAGTTTGAGTGATAAGTTTGAAATATATCATAATGAAAGAATCATTGTAAGTCATATTCTCATTTTAAATTAATCAAATTCATAAATGAGTATATAAGTATTAAATGTATGAAGATATTTTATTTTACGTTCACATTAGATCTTCAAAGCCTCTTATGAATAAGATTTAAACTCTCGAAGTCACCTCATTTATATGGTAGCTCGAAAGTTAATCTTCAATTCCAATCATTTGTAAGCAAGAAGACAGAGTAGATAAGGTTTAAAGTGATCAAGTGTATAAACATATTTCACGGCGATAGCTATGTCTACAAAAAATCTCAACTAAAAGGGACTCCAGTTTAGAAATGCCCTCATATCCCATAATAAATCATATCGGGATTAAATATCGATAAAATGTAAAAATTTATGAAGTGTAAAAATATTCAAGTAAAATATTTCATCTTAAAGTTTAAAGATAATACATCCACCTTACGTAATGGCTTAACTTTAGTGACAAATTTAAGATTAACCTCTATTCATAAAAAGTAAATATAAAAAAAATATAAAAAATAAAATAAAATAAAATAATAAAGAGCCAATATCTTTTTAAGTGTATCATTATAATTACTCTCAAAAGATCTCATTCCAATAAAGATGTGACATGTGTCATCTAACTATGTGATTTTATCGTCAAATGATATAACTAAATAATTGTTATAACCAAGCTCTCTAATAGAGTGGTTTCATCCTAAACCCTAATGATTATAGCCAAAATATTCCCTATTAGCTCTACATTTGATAAGACAAAAATCAAATCTCTTTACTAGCTAAGATCAATTTTAAATCATCCATTTAGTCAAACTTCCATCGAAGGTCTATATGTTTCTCTTGGACGATGAAACCCATGGCTTGTAATAATGATTTTTTAGTCAAGTTGAGTTCACTATCTCTATTGACCAAGTAGACAATGGCCCATGATAACATGGGATGATAGAACTATGGATTATGATCAAGTTCATTATCATTTTTCCAACCATCCACTTGAAGCTAAATGTGAATCCTAAAATCAAATTCTTACTACTGTACACTAAGCATTTAACATCTATCAACTTGCTTTAATTGAAAGTTCTCTCTCATCATCGAAAGGGATAATTAACTATACAGGATTGCACTTATGAGTCCTCATAAAATAAGATCAAAATTTCTCTGTAGTGTCAAAATCTCTATATAGTGGCTTATTATAGTTCTGATAGTGCCCATGATAGGAATGATTGTTCAAGGCCATATTATAGGACCTTATATAACTTAAAGTACCCGCGTGATGAGTGCCTAACTGCCCATATATAAGAGAAAATATTCTAAAGTTCCTGATATTATGAGGTACCTTGAAAGATGATCTTAATATTTGAAAGATTAACTACTATTAAAGCCCTAAATATGAAGAGAACAATCACAACATAGAAAATTTTACTTGTGCCTGCTAATGCTATCACCTTACCTATTGAGCCTTCTATGCCAGGGAGATATGATGTCAAAGCTTCCTCGCATGAAGGAATGCTACCCAATAGGTAAGGTCTGTTTAAAATTGTCTCTTTAAACAAATAGCTATATCAGATCTACAAGGTTCTCCTGGATGATGCAACCTATTGTTATAAACAAGAATTATTTGGTCAGATTTGATTAGATTGACTACTTCTAGTGAAAAAGTATAACTTTGTCCATGTCAACATAACCCGAGAAAATGGAATGATGTAATCTTGATCAGATTCATCATCATTTCTCCTATCATTTGTTTTAATATAAATGTGGTAAATTTTTCAGTTTTAACTCTTTCAAGGAATGATTGTTCAAGGCCATATTATAGGACCTTATATAACTTAAAGTACCCGTGTGATGAGTGCCTAACTGCCCATATATAAGAGAAAATATTCTAAAGTTCCTGATATTATAGAGGTACCTTGAAAGAGGATCTTAATATTTGAAAGATTAACTACTATTAAAGCCCTAAATATGAAGAGAACAATCACAAATCACAACGTAGAAAATTTTACTTGTGCCTGCTAATGCTATCACCTTACCTATTGAGCCTTCTATGCCAGGGAAATATGATGTCAAAGCTTCCTCGCATGAAGGAAGGCTACCCAATAGGTAAGGTCTGTTTAAAATTGTCTCTTTAAACAAATAGCTATCTCAGATCTACAAGGTTCTCCTGGATGATGCACCTATTGTTATAAACAAGAATTATTTGGTCAGATTGGATTAGATTGACTACTTCTAGTGAAAAAGTATAACTTTGTCCATGTCAACATAACCCGTGAAAATGGAATGATGTAATCTTGATCAGATTCATCATCATTTCTCCTATCATTTGTTTTAATATAAATGTGGTAAATTTTTCAGTTTTAAAACCCAATTGCTTAGCACCTATAAAAAGTTTTAATTGAAAGTTTTTTTTCATCATCAGAAGGAATAAGCTTAGGTCTAAGTAACATAAAACAAGATCATAAAATTTTCATAAAATAAGAGTGAAATGTGTAGATATTATCTTATATACAATTTAATGTCTTATAAATATTCACTTAGAACACACTCTCTAGAAGAGCCGAAGCTTTTGCAAGCCACAAAATTATCAGAAAAAAAAGTGCATTAAATGCAGATCCTATTAGATTATAGGGAAATTTACATACATACCACTATATACTTATTATTTTACATATCTAACACCTTATACATTAATATTACACATATACCACCAAAATCCCTAATTTATATTATTTCTACCGCTCCGTCTAAAACATTCCTCACGACGTCTATCTTCCCGCCCCAAACCTGTCTTCGCACATGTGTCAGATGTCTTTCTTCCCGTCGAAATCCCCCTTCCCGCTAAGTCTTGCAAATTTTCTTCGTTGGACGTCTCTCGATTTTCCTCCATTTGAGGCCGATACATCTAGTGCTCGCATTGTCCTTCACGGTAATGTCTTCCTAACCTTTTTTTGATGATATGTAGCTTTTGTGGATAAACAAACTATTATGTCCTATGCATCTTCATTAGTAATTTGGTAAAGATATAATACTCCAATTTCTAATAGCTACAAAATCATTTTGAAGTCCGACAAAGAACCATCCCAGGAAAAGCTAACAAAATAATTTTGAACAAAATTACTTAGGAATGAAGACCAGCATTTTTTTAACGAGGTCCGGCAATTTTTAACGAAACTCAGCATGTAGGTGATGGACAACGAGCAAACCAAATCATTTTGAATAAAAATGAGAGCATGCATCAGAACCCTTGTGAACTCCGATTTCCCGTTTAGTTCTGCCCTAACTTACTCTCAAATTCTCGCTCAACAAGATGGGAGAAAAACAGCATGAGGAAGGCGTTAGATGGGATGGTAGATATGATATAAATTAGGGATTTGAGTGGTATAGGTGTAATTTTAATGTATGAGGTGTTAAATATGTTAAATAATAAGCATATAATGATATGTACATAAATTTTCCTAGACTGTAATTTTAGTTCAGAATATATAATTTATGAAACTCCCACAGCCGAAAATGCAGAGAGATCCGACAAAGCTGTGTAAATTAGAATGAGATTTCAGCAAGCTAATACACAGAAATACGCCAGCAGCAACAACAGATGCAAGAAGAACTCCAGCAAGCCAATACATCTGAGGGCAGCGATTTCTTCTCGACGCTGCAACCTTCGGCGTAACTCTGTGATCTCCTTTCCCCGCGACCGACAAATTCTCTCAAGTCTGAGCAGCGGGAAAGTGGGAATGTTGGGGCGGCGAAGAGGAGATGCGAAGGTGGGAGCATAGTTGAGATTATAACTCTAACGTAGTTTTCGTAGGTTAACAGAGCAGAGTATATGAGCACTTGCTTTTTAGAAGGGCGGGAAGCTGCCAAGTCCCAACGGTTTCAACCCGTTCTAGGGTTTTATTTATCCTCCTATTTTATCGACATAGAGAAATGTTGAGCAGAAAGAGGAGGCGGGAAGAGCCGCCGTCGATCCATCCTCGTAATCGCTACGCCGAAAATCCACCGGACTTTGCGCAACTCGCATCACTCTATCCCTCATTCGAGCCCTTCGTCTTCTTCTCCCGCTCAGGCCGCCCTACCATCGACTGGAAAGACTTCAACGCTACCCGCGAACTCACCCGCGTGCTCCTTCTACACGACCACGCCGTCAACTGGTAAATTTGTTTCTTGTGTTACTTGAAAATTGGTAGAAAAAGTTGGTTTCATTGTTCAAATGAGGGCTTTTCTTGCGTTTGCTTGAAAAAAAATGTAGGAATTTAAGATTTGATGGGTTAATTTGCAGGTGGATTCCTGATGGGCAGCTCTGCCCGACGGTGCCAAATCGATCAAATTATATTCACTGGATTAATGATCTGCTTTCTTCTGAGCTTATACCCGCAACACATGGATCGGATCACAGAATCAAAGGCTTCGACATTGGAACTGGTGCTAATTGTATTTACCCGCTTCTTGGTGCATCTTTGCTAGGATGGAGTTTTGTTGGGTCTGGTAGATTTCTCGCTTTCTTCTCGACTATTTAGCATTTCTGATAAACCTTCATTTTTTTTTACTTAACCTGTTTGATGCAATACCTAAGCGATGCGTTTGAATTCTGTTCTTAGATGTAACAGAAGTTGCTTTAGAGTGGGCTACAAAAAATGTGGAGAGCAACCCCCACCTATTGGAACTCATCAAGATTAGGAATGCTAATGATCCATTTAGTTTAGGTGGTTTTACATCGAGTAGAAGAGATATCACCAATGAGAGTAATCCCGATCTGTGTATTGAAGAGAACACTCAGCCTCTATGTCAAGATCTAAAGGAGCCTAGTGCCCTAGATCCTCCAGTACTTGTAGGTGTTGTTAAAGATGGTGAAAGTTTTGACTTTTGCATGTGCAATCCTCCTTTTTTTGAGAGCTTTGAGGAAGCCAATCTCAATCCTAGGACTTCATGTGGAGGGACACCGGAGGAGATGGTTTGCCCCGGTGGAGAAAAAGCTTTTATCACTCGCATCATTGAGGATAGTGTTGTTCTCAAACGTTCTTTCAGGTGAAGTGGTTGATGACCTATAACTTGTACCTTGCTATCTATTCTTAGTATTTTTTTAATGGATAATTGACCAGCTCCTTTTCCCCTATATTCTTTGTGTAGGTGGTTCTCAACAATGGTTGGGAAAAAGGCCAACTTAAAGTTTCTAATATCAAAGCTCCGTGAGGTTGGGGTGTCTGTAGTGAAGACAACAGAGTTTGTCCAAGGTCAAACAGCTCGATGGGGCCTTGCATGGAGTTTCATTCCCCCAAGCAAGGATTTTATTTCATCTAATACACCTATGAGAAGCCAAATTTCCTTTACACTTGAGGTTTATCAATCATGCATATTTTCAGTGATAAATGTCATGCTTTATATCCTTTGTCTTTCTATTGCTATCATGAAAAGTTGATTTTTAAGTCGTGTGCTCTAAAGTTGGGTATTTTAAAGCACAAGTTTATGCTGTGTTGTTTTGTATTTGTGTTGTGCCTTATTGTCAAGTAAAATATATGATTGTTTGAATTATTGTAATGGATGTACTTATTTTCTAAAAATTGATGTGAGAGTAAGGTGAATTGCTTAAATAACCAAAATTAGCATGATTATATAATAAAAAATCGAATACATTTATTTTAAAATATTATATTTTAATTATTAAGGATTAATTTAGTTAATTATGCAGATAGAAATTAAATCAAATTTATAATTCAGATCAAGTAATTATTTATAACACAATTGTTTAATAATAATTTGCAATTTCTTAAATGATGACAAAGAGTTTTGTAAAATCCATCCTGTATGAAAGTATTTCACAAGCTAATTAAAAAGAAATGGGAGTATTTAGGAAAAGGGTAGAGTATATTGTGCGTATTATAAAGTCTATCAAAGGAGTTTTGTCTTAAAATTTTTCCAAGCTGCTTCTAACAAGAGTGCGTTTTAAGAAAGCTTACTTGTTTAAATTTTTAAATAGAGCTAGACATTTCTGCACAAAAGTGCGCCTGTCACTCACCAAACACCCTAAAATTAATTTGTTTGTTTAGAAAAGCAAAATCAGGTAGTAGAAGGCGTTCTCAAATTGTTCTAAATATGAGTTGAAATTGAAGATACAATGGTTATCTTTACCTGCTTCATTGCTTGGTTTCCCGTTGGGCCTTATTCAGTTCTATAGTTTTGATTGACAGGAATGTTTAGCTGTTGTGGAAAAAATTTTCTGCATGTGATATTGTCTCACGGCAATAATCCTTCTTGTTGTCTTAGCTTGAGTGATTTCTCCGAAGTTCTTCTCCACTAATTAGATTACTGTTTATCTGCTTCAGGGCTTGAAACGTCAGTGTGGTGCATTTCAAGTATTAAAATCAATGGAATCTTTTTTCTTGGATAAAGGCATTTCTTGCAAAATTGACCTTTCTTCCTTCTCTGTGACGGTAATATTTTTGCTGGAAGAACCATTTTACATGATATATTTTCCCACTCTGAAAGCTGCTACTTTTTTTATAGGTTACTTTATCTGAGGTACAAGTTAATATAGCTCCTAAAAATGGTCTGGAGTTGTTAAAAGCTGGTGAAAACCAACCATCAAAGTCACAATGTGTATTTTGTGTTTCGGTATGTATAGTTATATCATTAGAAACAATGACAAGTTCTTCATTTTTAATTTACCAGCCTTGATTATCTTTCGTGTTTCTTGTTTAGTTACTTGAACAGATCCCAGGTACACTTCTTGTGAGATGGTCATCGTCAGCAAAGGATAGACCAGCAGTCTCAGGTACTTACCATTCAAATTCTTTCCATGAACTCTGCTTGGATATGATTATTTGTTTCTGATTTGAATCAAATTTTTTTTATCTTCTTTTGTTATCATTTATAAAAATGTAATTTGGTCAGATTTGATGTGGTATACTAATTTTCATGTCCCTTCTCACTGTGATAAAGAAGGTTAAGTGATTAACCGGGTCAATTGTTTAAAATGATAAAACTTGGGGCTTGGTAGGTTTTCAAATAACGTTTATAAACAAATATTTACTCTTTCCATTATATGATTAGTTAAAGTTTACTCTATCAGATTATGAAGCACATATCTACTTTTGTAATACAACATCAAGTTGTAAACACGGTTAAGATTTGCAACCAAAAACTCTGAAATGTGATTAGTTTGGTGTTCTGTTATAGAGGAATTGGTAGGAAGATTATAGATTTGTGCTTGTGGATGGTAGTTAATTTTTGAATTAACTGTAGTGAAGAGGGTATCTACCTAAAGATGATGAGGCAATTGAGCTTTAATAAGTAGAGTTCAAACCATTTCAATAAAATGCCTATGTTTGTATTCTGCTACCCCATTCTATTGCGGGGTATAAGTACACTTGATTTGTTGTTGAATGCCTCATCTAGAGAGAATATTTTGTAGAACTGTATTATTATATTCTTTGCCATCATCAAAAGATAAAATTTTGAGAGATGTTTGAAATAGGTGTTCAACCAAATTTTTTAGTGAATAAACTTTTGGATCATTTCATTTTCATATCTCATAAGAAACATTTAATAATATTTAAAAGAGTCATCAACAAAAGAAATATAAAAATGATGACCTTAGGTTGAAATGATTGGGTGGGTCTCCATGCATCATGAGGCATAAGTTCAAGAGGTTTATAAGTAAGAGTAATTGATTCAAAAAAAGGGTAGTATATAACTCTTTGTGAGTACACAAGAATTATAGGACTACATATGCGAAGTAGATAGAGAAGGAAATTATCTTAGGGGCAATGCCACATGGTTGAGAAGGCTTGGTGGATGGTATAGCATGAGTACATGAATTTTGCATTGTTTTGTGTGGGGAGTTTCTTGGATGTTCAAGATGGCAATGCCACATGATTGGATGGCAGAGCATGAGCACACGAATTTGGGGACTTGATTTGATATAAGCCCTTATGGAACCAGCCTAATACAACAGTAGGAGGTGAGGGCGGGCTAAGCCAACCTTGTCTGCCAATTCAACACGAGCCAAACCAGCAGGGTCATGCGGAACATAGAGCGCGAACAAGAGGGGTTTCGGCCTTGTGGAGCCCAACAAAGTTATGATTCAATATGTTAAGAGAAGGAATAATGAGGAAAGTATTGAATGAATGAATTCTAATTTTGAATTGAAATAAGAGAGAAATTAATTAAGGAAAGTGAGCTGTTTGGGAGGGAAATTGGAGAGCTTAATTAGAACTAGTTGTGTTGCTCTTAGGATTATGTATGTTTTTATTTTTTAATGTAGTTCTTTTCTTAGAGAGCTTCCTAGCAGCGTCTAGGTTGTTTGGGAGAGTCTATCTACCTCTATAATCATAGATCACTTGTATCTTATTTTTTTATTGAAGTGATAATATAAAATTATCCATTGTTTCTAGTATTCCTGCAGTTTTGTAATGTTCCTTTCGTTGGTTTTTACTTCCAATGCATATCAAATTGGTATCATAACGAGAGAAATGACAACAAAGAAGATGGATGCATCAAAAGGCGAGATGCAACAACTCAAGACTTGAATGGAGGAAAAATATTGTGGCGTGGAAGGAATACTCTCATCCATAGAGAACCGCTTTGAAAACATGGAAGACATGATAAAGAAGATGATCAAGATATAGTTGAAAGCCTCATCGGCGATTCCTAGGGTTGAACCAAAGGGAAAAGAAATTTATGAGGATGATGATGAAGTGGAGAGCAAAGAAAGGACAGCAGGAAGGGGGAAGGCCGAACCTTTTGGGAGACCACCCAGGTATAGTGAGAGGTGGACCGAAGGTGGTAATGGTTGGGCGAAGCCATGGGGTCCAAATCAACCAATGGAGGAATGGAGAGAATCACACCATCATTACACAGGAGGAACTAACAGATGGATGCGAGATCATTGGGGTATGGATGCCAGATCAATGGAGTTAAAGGTGACAATTTTTGAAAGGGAAGATGCTCAGGATTGGGTATATCGGATGGAGCGTTACTTTGCTATCAACGGACTGATGGAAGTGAAAAAGCTCATGACGATAGGGCTATGTTTGGAGGGGAAAGCCCTAGCTTGGTTTTAATATAGATAGGCTAGGTATCCAATTTTTTAAGGTAGAAATTTAAAGAGTGATTGTTGAAACGTTTTCAAGCCATTCTAGAAGGAAACGTCCACAAGAAATTCTATGCTTTAACTTAAGAGAGGATAGTCATGGAGTATCAGGAGAAGTTTGAGCTTGTGTTAGGACGACTGAGGGGAATTTCTGAGGAAGCGTTAGAAGGGAATTTCATGAAGGGGCTTAGGGAAGGCATATGAGTAGAGCTTAGAGTGTTGAGACCTAGAGGGTTGAGGAAACGATTGAGCTTGCTTAGATGGTGGAAGAAAAATATCATAGATGGAGAAAGCCAGCCGGAGCAACACCATGGGAGAGGCTTACAGGAATACCTCTACGACCCTGGTATCGAGGACCCAAACAATGTCGTTCCAGATGGAAGCGTCGAAGGAGAAGAGCACTGGAGTTCTCCTTGGAGGAAATTTCAAGTGCCTTACAGAAGCAGAGGTGTAGGATAAACGAGCAAAAGGATTATGCTTCAGGTGTGATGAGAGATTTACACCGGGATATAAATGCGAGAATCAAGCCCTTCAAATCTTGATGATCTTTGAGGAAGAGGAGAGTGTGAACAAGCTAGAGGAGATCGTAGAGGAAACAACAGATTACATCTAGATATGGCGGATGTGTCCTTATACTCAGTGGTAGGATTCACTCCAAAGCACACCATGAAGGTGAGGGGGTAAATCGGGGAACAACCATTGGTGGTTTTGGTGGATAGTGAGGCTACACATAGCTTTATCTCAAATCGGGTTGTCGATCGCTTGAGGTTGCAGTTGATGGAGATGGAAGGATGTGGGGTGATGATGGGGACGAGTAAGATAGAGAGGATTTGGGGAAATTGTAAGGGGGTGGTGATGATCTTGTAGGATATTCATGTGGTGGAAAACTTCCTTCTCTTAGACTTAGGAAGTATGGATGTGATTCTGGGGATGAAGTGACTACAAATCATAGGAGAAATGAAGGTGAACTAGAAATCTTTGACCATGGAGGTTCAGGTAGAGGGGAAGAAGGTAGTGCTACAAGTGGATGCTAGCTTATGCAAAATTATGATATCACTTAAAATCATGCTCAGGATAATCCAGGGTACATGCCTAAGGTACTTGGTGGAGTTGCATAGTATAGGAGTCCATGAACAAGAGGCAGGGGAAATCCCAATGGGGGTCTAGCAGATTCTACAACATTATCAGGATGTATTCCGACAACCTATTGGCTTATCACTGCCACAAGAGTACGAGCACGCCATCAACCTAAAAAAGGGGACTCATATAAGTATAAGAACCTACCTTTATCTCTAGATTCAGAAAGATGAAATAGAGATGTTGATCAAGGATATGATGGAAGCAAGGATCATTATGCCTAGTGGGAGCCCTTTCTCTAGTCTAGTTCTCTTGGTGAAGAAGGATGACAGCTAGATGTTTTTTTGTAGATTACAGTGCTTTGAATAAGAAAATAATGCTAGATTAATTTTCCATCCCAGTGATTGATGAACTCTTGGATGAGTTATTTGGGGCAATGATCTTCTCCAAGATTAATTTGATGTTAGGATATCGTCAAATAAGGATGAAGATAGCTGATGTGTACAAGACGACCTTTGGAATACATGAGGGGCACTACGAGTTCCTGATGATGCTCTTCAGCCTCACTAATGCCACTTACTACCTTCCAGTCTCTCATGAACCGAGTGTTCCAATAGCACCTCAGAAAGTTTGTTTTAGTATTCTTTGATCACATCATGATATAAAATAGGACAGTAACAGAACACTGGGAACACTTGAAGGCAGTACTAGATACCTTGAGAGTGTATTAATTGTTTGCCAACCAGAACAAGTGCTCGTTCAGTCAGCCACAAGTGGAGTATTTAGGGCATGTGGTGTCTAGGGAGGGGGTGTCAGGAGACCAGTCCAAGGTTCAGGCCATGGTGGACTGGACTCTTCCCTAAAACTTGAAGGAGTTATGTCGGTTCGTAGGACTCGCCAATTACAACCGAAAATTTGTAAAAGGATACGGAGCCATTGTGAGACTTTGACAGAGCAATTAAAGAAAAATAACTTCAAGTGGGGGAGGAAGTGACACAAGCTTTCCATGAGTTGAAAAAAGACATGATTTGTATACCAATATTGACGCTCCCAGATTTTAAGAAATCATTTGTGGTCGAGACAAATGCGTCCGGCTATTAGCTAGGAGCAGTACTCATGCAAGACCAGAGACATATTGCATATTTCAGCCAGGTGCTTACAGACAGAGCAAGGCTCAAGTTTTTGTATGAGTGAGAGTTGATAGCAATTGTCTTGGCTATTTAGAAGCAGCGGCCCTATTTGTTGGGTAAATATTTCATAGACAGGACAGATCAAAAAGGAGTATGAAATATTTGATGGAACAATAGATGGTCACTAAGAAGCATCAGAGATGGCTATCCAATTTGCTTGGATATGATTTTGAGATCCAATACCGATCGAGCTTAGACAACAAAATGGCAGATGCCTTGTCTAGGAGGGTCAAGGAGCCCTAGTTGGCAACCTTGTCAATGTGATGCCCCAAGATCTTACTTGGAAAGAATGTCGATCAATTTCTCAAACAATTTACCAGAGCTATCTAAAACCTTCAATTAACAATCTAACAAACATCTATAAAATTTAAAACATCAATATACAAGTCGATTCATATCTCAAAAGGTCATGTACAATACTCAGGAACTACACTGCAATCACAAGTACAGAAATCTATCCTGTCCTGAGTACAAAAGAATCAAAATCATCAAAAGAACTAAAACCTGTAGATCCGGATCAATTTATATCTCCTGCTCCCAAGCCCTGACCTGAAAATATCAACCACATATAATGAGCTTTACAAAACCCAGCAGGTCACCTAATACCTATAACTGAAATCAAAGCACGGCGATGCTATCAATATGCATGTCAATCAATCAAATCTGTACAGTCAATGGTCAATGAGTTAATGCAATACGGAAATCCATAGTCAATAAAATCAGTCAATGCAGCGGCAGACAGATCGATAAATCAACTCAATCACTCAATAATCGTCAATCAAATCGATGCTGTCAAATCAATACGATCTATTCAATGAAATCAATCGAGAAAAGCAATACGATATCCTATCAATAACTCGAATGTAGCAATCAATACAATGCAGAATCAATAGCAACAGTGAATCTATCAATAAATCTATAAGCAGCAATATCAATGAATCTATAGGCAATAATCAATAAATCTATACAATGTCCATATCCATGCTATCAATGCAATATCTATATCCATCCATGTCCATATCAATGCTCAATAGTATCAATGCTCGGTAAACAATCGATGAAATCAATGAAATCGTACGATACAGTAAATCCGATCAAATCAATAAAGCAGAAATCGATAAAGCAATAAATCCGTAAGTCAATACAGTAAACATGCATTTCAATACGATAATACTGAACAAGTACAATCAACTGGCTATGTTGCTGTTGTAGAATCCATATTGCTGTTGTAGATATCCATATACATTGGTTCTATCAATAAGAGTCGTCACTCTTTTCGCCCGTCGGCATATCAATAAACTCCTTATGACTCCCATCCATATATCAATAATCAATGTTTAAAGGAAAGCCCGTCGGCCCACCATCCTGTACAGGTCAATCAATCTCCAACCAATGTTCAACCAGGTTATACGTGTTTCAGTATCAATAATCAATCAATAATCAATTCAATAGTCAATATTAAAGCAATCATATCAATATTCACATTCATATCTATTCAATCTATCAATCTCAGACAAATCAGAAATCCTACGAAAATTCGGCAGAGTAACGGCAGTCTATCAAATTTACACAAAATCCTGCAAAAATCACTAATTTCCAAATTACACCAAATTACAGTAGAATATTCACAACATCAATATAAGACTATTATTCTATAGAATCCAAATCAAATCACGTCCTGATATTTTTCTAATCAATTAAAATCGCGTAGAACCAATTCCGACCGATAAAATCTTCGTAAAACATACTCAAATCGTGTACAATAGTCATATCTATAACATACCAAAAGTTGTGCGGTCAAAGTTGTGTCAATACAAAATCAGGTCAAAAGTTCGACTACGAAAACACAAAATAGTGCACAACTCGGTCAAAACTCAATATCTTTGAAAACAGAAATAGGATTCGGAGTCCTTACCACGAGATCTTCACTTTTCCCAACAGCGGCGTCGGACGAAAAGCGCTCCGCGGCCTCCGAAACCCAAGATTTCCTTTCCTTTTCCTCTCTTTCTCTCTCTTCAAAATATTTGATTTAATAAAATGATTTTCTCTCTCCTCGAATCGAGCTGATTTCCTTATAACATTAGTCTGATCGGCCCGGCCGATCGCCACATCGTCCTGGCCGATCAGAACAAACTCGAATCGGCCCGGCCGATTCCTCAGGCCGATAATTAATTTTTCTTGGACGATAAAAACCCTTGCTCACTGACTTGTGTCAAGCACTGATCGTCCCAGGACGATCAAGAATCGACCTGGACGATTCCGTCCAGAAATCATTCCAGAAAGCACTCCAGAAATCAGCTGTTTTCAATGCACTGATCGGCCTGGACGATCCCAACATCGTCCTGGCCGATCCTGGGAGGAAAATCCAATTCAGAGAGGAACAGTAAGGGAACGAGATCTCACAATCAATACCCATGATCTTAGAATGGGAAGCATTGATGCATGAGAGTGAGCATGATGAAGGATTGAGGAAAATTAGGGAAGAGTTGGTGAAGGATTTGAATAGTCACCTAGGTTATGCTTTAAAGGGGGAACAATTACTCTACCATAAGAGATTTTTGTTAACATGAACCTTAGTTTGCATTCCAAAGCTACTGCATGAGTTTCATGACAATGTGATAGTGGGATAGTCAGGAGTGTAGAAGACACACAATGACTATTAGTTGAGTTAATTGAGAGGGGATGCATCAGGATGTAGAAGATATGGTAGCAATGTCTGATGTGTGTCAGCAACATAAGTACCCGATGATGGCATCAAGGGGGTTGGTTGTTGTAACCATTAGCTTTACCTGAGAAGGACTAGGATGAAGTGACAATTGACTTCATTGAGGGTTTTCCATTCTCTGAGGGATATACAGTGATATTGATGGTGGTACATCAGCTGAGCAAGTATGCCCATTTCATTCCGCTGAAGCTTCCTTACACCATTGTCTCAATTGACACAGTCTTTATTCGAGAGGTAGTGCGCTTACATTGTATTACATAATCTATAGTATCAAATAGAGATAAGGTGTTCATCAACTATTTTAAAAGGAGTTGTTCAAGATGCAGGGGACAGTCCTGAAAAGGAGCACAGCATATCCCCCACAGATGGACAACCAAATGAAAGTAGTCAAAGGAGCGTGTAGACATACTTGCGTTGTTTTGTGTATGACACACCAAAACTATGGGCTAAATGGTAGCATAGGGCAGAGTATTGATATATTACATCTTTACGTACATCCGTGCAAACGACCCATTTCAAGATTCTATATGAAAGGGATCCATTTCATATAATATATTACAGACATAGTACTACACCATTATCTAGTGTAGATCAGTATTTGAAGGAGAGAGATTTGATACTTGCATAACTCAAAGGGCATTTACTGAGAGCTCAACAACTTATGAAGAGGAAGGCAGATGAACACAGATGAGAAGTGCAATTCATGCTTAGGGACAAAGTTTATTTGGAACTTAGATCATACTGACTGGAGACACTGGCCAAGAGGAAGAATGAGAAGCTATCACCACATTACTTTTGGCCTTATGAGGTGACGAAGCGCATTGGGGCAGTAGCCTATCGTCTGAGGTTCACAGTATTATCATCAATACACTTAGTATTACATGTATCACAATTGAGGCATACTATCGGAGATCAGAACACCCTCTTCCTCACCACCGGCGACATTAATTGAGGACATGGAAGTGTTGATATGGAACCTTTGAAGGTTGTGGGATCACGACACAGGACAACATGAGCAAAAGAGGTCCTAGTTCAATGGAAGGATCTACCTAATTATGAAGCTAACATGGGAGCGAAACAAAATGAACATGAGATAATTCTCATTCTTCCACCATGAGGACAATGTGTATTTTGGGGAGGGAAGTATTGATACAATAGCAGGAGGCGGGGGCGGGGGCGGGTTGAGTTAAACCCAGCGGTCCAACAAGAGTCGAAACAGCAAGGTCAAGTGGTACCTAGAGCGGAAACCAAAGGGGTTTCAACCCCCCTTGTGGGTCCCAACAAAGTTATTATTCAATATGTTAGGAGAAAAAATATCAGCCTTGAAGATTGTTTGATTGTTCGTCAGATCCTTTATTTAGAAATTGAAAGCGTCTATGAGATTGAATGGTGATCTTTAGTAGTGAGCTTATCAATGGCAAGAAGATTGTGTGTTGGGTTAAGACCATGAAAACAATATTAGAAAGTAGAAGCTTACAAGAGGGGATAGGAAGAATGCTTTGACCAGTATTCAGTATAGATAAGGGCTAACCATTGTGAAGGAAGACTTGATCATTTCCCAAGTATGGCACGGGCTGTTGAATCTGAGTCAATTCTTCCACTTCAGTTTCTTACTTTAGACGAGTATTATTGCATAGGTTGATTTTTCAAACGGTTTTTAATGGCAGTCCAGATTTCAACAAATGACTATAGATTTAGCTCATAGGGAAGAATTGAGAATTGGCATCATTGAAAACAAAGCAAGTGAGAAGATTTTGTTTAACATCCAAGCATTTTAGTTGAGACTTGGATAAATTCAACCGGTATTAGAGATAAGTTGCTTAGGTGGGCTAAGTCGTAGAGCCATCGAGTAACCATTAAAGCCATCACCCTAAAATAGTTTGAGAACTTGCGACCTCCACACGGGGTAGTGGTTGTAAAGACATCAGAAATTTGAGTTGAAGACATAGGAATCACACCCATTTTGAGAGTGGACTTGTCTTCATCATTAGGTTGGAGAGTTGGCCTTAGGAAAATGAAGCCAAAATTTCGGAAACAGAGTTTCAGGTAACTTCTTGGTTATATACCATTTTTAAGGCTTCGTTTGAGATGACTTTCTTGTTGCTTCTTAAAGAATCATTTTAGTATAAAATTAAAAATATATATTAAAAAGCTAATTTAAGAAACAATAAGAAAATCCATCTCAAATAAAGCCCAAGTATGGATCTCAATTAAGTATGCAAAATTTTAATAAAAACTTAGCGTTCAAAATTTATAGCTTAGTAAGTGTCATGAATGGTCATTTACATACACCATTGATTTACATTCACATTTCTTCTGCTTTTGTTAAAGCTTACAATTGAATAAAGCATAAAGTTGCGAATAAGCCTGCTCATAATATTCTTGGATGATTAGCTGATTAATTATTTTTACAGGTGGGTTCAATTCGTTTTTTAATCAGTTGGAGGAATACCTGAGAAATGAGTTCAGTCTCAAAGCCTGAAGCTATCCCTCAAAAAATAAGCTAAATGAGATAGGATGGAGATCGCATCACTCTCTGGAGTACGAACTTTTATTACATCCGGTCTAAGGACGTAGAGGAACGTACAGGTTGGAGGTAAAATACCGCCAAAAAACTCGGTATTTACTTGATACAACTTAGGTTTTATTTGATATTGAACGAGAACTACCGCTCTTTGAAGACCAATACCGAGTTATATCAAGCTCTACCGAAGAAATACAGAGTTGTACAAAGAAAAACTCGGTACAACTTTTATATAAATTCAGTATTTCTCGATTTAACTCGGTATAACTTGGTATTGAGTCTTCAAATGATAATATTCTCAGGTATTTGCTCGGTACAACTCATTTTTTGGCGAGATTTGGCAACCTCCGATTGGATTGTTTGGTATTGCTCGGTACAACTCATTTTTTGGCGGGATTTAGTCAAACCGGACGTTCATCGGCATCTGGTTAGAGAACGTAATAATTGTTCAGTACAAAGTACAAACAGTGAAGTTTGTATAAATGCATGCATGCTCTGTTTTTTTATTTATTATTTTTGTAGGTTAAAAATATGAAATTTTTTTCATGAATAGTAAAAAAAAAGGTTTTTAACTTATTGGGTTTAAATTTCTTTATTTTTATAATATTTTTTTAGTGAATAAATTTAATCAAATTTTATCAAAGAAACTAATTCATCTCTTGAAAGAATTGTTATTAAATAGTAATATTTTTATTAATTAATTTTATTTTTAATGTGTAATCAAATTAGTTATACCTTTTTTTCAAAGTAATCCTAATTTAATAAAACATTTTGTTAAATTTATAAGATTTTGATAAGATTTAATGCAAGTTGGGTTATTTTTATAAAAAAAAATTTATTAGTTATTTTTTATGTCTAAACAATTTACGTTAGTAATTATCACATAATAGGAGATTTAGATGAATATAATTTGATTTTATGACATTAGCATACTATTAAGAAAGAGCCCTTCCAACTGGAAATCAATCGACTTCTACGCTGTTACAGAATTACTGCCTATTAATTATACCTTAAATTTCTATAAAAAACAATCTCTACCAAAGCCATATTGATTTGAATTAAATTTAATTAAAGCTTAATTCGCATAACCCAAATATAAACACTATCACAATCATACAAATAGATGTTCCAATACATAAATTCAAATTAAAGACATTTTGTTGTTCTAACAACAAACTGTCACTGCATTGAAAAAAAACATCCCTATAGAGCAAATGCTACATTGAATGGATCTGCTGCTTTTAACAATCCATTCTGAGGCTTCCATTGAGACTGTTTTCTAATTGATTTCTAAATAAAATAATAATAACAGTAAAAAATCTTCCAATCAAATTCTAAGCTGCACCCATGTTCTGCAATGTAAAAGATAACATGATTCGTCTATCACTATTTAGAGGTTCCACAAATCCCCCCATTAACATCAAACAGAAATACATTTTACACCCTCTTTGCAGTGAACAAAGTTATCAATATAATGCAATATTATCATCAAAATATTCAAAACACAAATATCATTCAATTTGGCATTCAGTTGGACAATCACAATCACAATCACAAAGTAAAAAATATCATTCGGTTGGAGAAGAAATTATTTTGTGCAGAAATAAGATGCAAAATGACATCCAAATACCATGTCAGATGTACCAAGTCATCAATACCGAGCAATAATATGACACATTCTAATTAGCATCCAAACAGAGGCATGTTCACAGAATAACTAATCCAATTGAAGATGGCCTTATAACTTCATCTCACACATAAAAACTAAAAAAAACAATTATTAGCAAATCAATTGCAAAATATTATCTATAAACTTTAAATTAAAATCTCTTGATTGAAGCCCTAAGTAAAGGTATAGCAGCTTGTAATTTGGAGGAAATTAAAAAAGATGCACCCCCTCCCATCGTGTAGCAGCAGATATCAATATTGGCACTATGCAAAAGGTGACCTGCCATCAAGTAACAAAGCCCCCGTTGTCTGAAGTAGAGCCATAAATCCATGGAGATATATAACAACAACAACATCAAACCTTTATCCCACTATGTGAGATCAGCTACATGAATCTTTTTTCTCCATTGTGTCCAATTAAAGGTCAAGTTTTCATTTAAATCTAATAAAAAAATATTATTCCTACTTTTTCTAATCAAATATTTTTAAATCTGCCTCTACTTTTTTTAACATAAGTTAAATCTAATATCTCTACTCTCCTAACCGGATCATTGAAAGGCCGCCGTTTTATGTGAAAATCCATCGAAATATCCAAAACAAAATTAAAAAAAAAAAAACTTAAATGTCCCAATATGAAAAACGCATCAATACTGATAGCTAAGCAATGAAACATTGTATGGAAATGGTACTCAAACGAATGATAGAGTCGTCACAATAGAGGTCGCTAGATTCATTCAAGGAAACTAAAAATAAAAATTTTGATGCCGCATGACAACAACAATGAGAACTTGCTCAAAGAACAACATCAAGCTTCAAGCTTTTATCCCATGGGTCAATTACATATTTTTTTATTATATCCTATTAAGAGTTAAAATCTCATTTAAATCTAAAAAAAAGTTATTTTTAATATTTTCAAACCAATTTTTTTTAAATATATCTCTACCTTTCTTAACTTAAGCCAAGCTGTCTGACCAAGTTGTCATCAAACTAATATTTTATGTAACAAAACCATCAAAGGCAACTCTATTCAAACTTAAGCTACTTCAACCTTTTCACACATAGGCTTGATACATATTATGTCTCTAAGGATAAAATCACTCACCCATCTTAGCATCCTCATCTATATAACACTTAATTCTAATTTTATGCTTCTCTTTTAATGACTAACATTATGCACCATAAAAGATTACAAGCCTTAACACCATCTTATAAAATTCACTTAAGTTTGAGAGGTTCATATTTTATCACACAACAAGCATGATGCATTCCTCCACTTGCATTCCTCCACTTGAACTATCTAATTTAAATTTTACTAATAATATCTTCATCATCACTCTACACAATAAACTCAAGATATCTAAAATGCATACTTTTATTAATGACTAGATGGTCCAAGTTCACAACCTCCCACTAAAATTATTACTACTAAAATTACTAAACATTTGCAAGAAAATGTATCGTCTATGTATGCTTTTCGATGGTGATATTCTTTTTGTTGATAAAACTAAAGGTAAACTTAAATAAGCATGTCAATCTCTCCATAACATCCTCCCACTAAAACCAACTAAAATAGTTAAGTACTTGCACAAGCATTATTAACCCTCTTTCTTTTCTAAAGCTCTCCATAACCCTTCTTTTGGAACTTCATCATGCAATTTATCTCCATACTTTCCATCACACTTCTCAATAAATGTATAGTTACCCAACCAATGTTTAAAATTGAGTATTCAGGTATTGAGGCGTTTTTCATTCATGAGGCAAGGCGTAAGCCTCAAAATCAAAAGATTGCGTAAACATAAAATGATAAATTTTTTATATAATAATGAGTGAATAATATAAAATATAAAAAAGCATAAAATATGAAGTGAAATAAAAATATTAATAAGACAACATGAAATATAGTTCAACTCAAAATTTTATCTTTCCCAAATCCCAGTATTCTTTTCATTAACATATAATTCCAATTTCCAAAAATAAATAACAATGACATATGACATAAGAACTCATAAGTCATCAACACTATCATCACTAAGGGGTTCTTCAATTGAATCATCATTATGGTGAATTGCTCTATACCCTTCTCTCATATATAGTGTGAGGCGTAAGCCTTAAGCCAGTGAGGCAAGGCGGGCCTCAACCAAGTTGAGGCGCAAGCCTCATAAAAAAAAACTTGAGGCGTAAAACATAGAAGCATTTTTTATTGGAATTGCGCAAAGGCAGGCCTCAAGGCGAGCCTCATATTGCGCAATTTTAAACCATGTACCCAACACCAATCCATATTAATTTTAAAAATCATTAATATCACATAATAACCTATGCTCAATAATTTTTTTACATAATGTTAAAGCATGACAAATTAACATAATTCTTCTATAATTCTCATAATCATGTACATCACCTTTGATCTTAAAAAAGTAAATCAACATAATCCTACACTCATCCAACATCTTTTTAGTCTTCATAATTATATTAAAAATATTCATAAGCTAATAAATTATTTCATATCCCAAGTATTTTTATAACTCTACATGAATATCATCATGTCCAACATCTCTTCCACATCACATTTTCAATAAAGCCTCTCAAATCAATTTACTAATACACCAATAAAAATAAAATCTCTATTTTCAATGAACATGCTAAAATCAATCATATTCTCATAATTTTCATCAAAATGCACGACCAAATATCACAATCACAATTATTGATCTTAGCACGTTCAATCAAACTCAGAGATAACTGATAATCTACTAAGCAACCAAATTCAACCAATCAAACCATGCACAGGTTATCCTGATCTCATGTTGATCAACTTCTATTCCCTTGCCTGATCTAATTCTCAAGAACAAACTGCAAAAAACTTACCAATCAGCCAACCCACCAATCAATCCAATTACCTATCATGATCCTCAGAACCTCCATACAACGGCATACCATAGTTATCAATTACTCAAGCTTTTGAGAAAACAATGAGGACAAAGCACATGGATAACAAACAAGCCTTTCCTAAAATTTGTGCACTCACCAATACCAAAAGAAACTTCTACCACGATATAAACCCCTTAAAACTTTTAGAAAAAGTAACAAAATATTCAATAATCCATCAAGATATTTTACTCTTTCTTACAAGAGTTTCTATGTATTACGTATTCCTATCCTTCGCAAGAAAAATTATACAACCACATATAAAAATTATTGATAATAATATAATTCACATAATGGAAAAGGATACAAACAAGTACCTAAAAAATATAGTAATTTCAATGGAATAAATTAAGCATACTAGCAATGATTTGGACAACCAACATGACAGACATAAATCTACCAAAACCATAGGAAAAACTTGCTTCCATTAACTTGAAAATAAGATGTTTTAAGTTTCTAATACTTCCAATGATTCACAAGACATGATGAAACAAATCCCTTGAAAATCCAGCCAAACGAACAAATAACAGCCACCTTGCAAACCAAAGATGAAATCCTCAAAATGAAGCAGCGATTGCCTCAGACATCCAAGGAAGGAATTGTTAAGCAGCATAAGCTCTCAAGCCTGGCAGGGCGAAAGCTCTCAGGCGGCCACTGCGAATGTTTGAGAAACAAGCCTTGAGTTTGTCATCATAGGCATCTAGCATTAACCAAGACCAAAATGTATAACTAGCAGCATTTGAAAATACTGCTCAACCAGAGCTTGCAACTGCACAGCTTCCGGAAATCTAAATAATTCAATAATTTAAAAAGAACATAGTTTTCAATTTCCAATAACAGACTCCATTATAAGAATTTAAACAAGAGAAAAACGACATATTTCATACCAAAAAATAATTATTTCAGAGCCTTCTTTTTGCCCAAAAACATCAAGCAAAAACTTGTGCACTTTACAAAATATTCTAACTACTTACAAAACGATAAACAAATATGACGCTGATAAACACTTTGTTCAATACATTCTAATCCTTTTTCTTAACATTGGAAGGAACAAACAGGATAACAAATACCTGCAGAAAATCCGCAATGCGGTTTCATACCCAATGAGACCAAAACGTCCTTATATCCTAAATTTCTTTTCTACGCAATGAAAACAATTATACATCTTCCAATCAAAGCCAACTTAAAACGAAAAGAAGAGAAAACATCATTTTGAAAGCCTCAGACATCCAAGGAAGGTATTGGTAAGCAGCACAAGCTCTCAAGCCTGGCAAGGCGAAAGCTCTCAGGCGGCCACTGCGAATGTTTTGAGAAACAAGCCTTTTAATTTGTCATCATAGGCATTAGGAAATTCTTAGTTCTTACTAAACAATTTAGAAAACTATTAAATTTTAAATCAGACATCCAAAAGTATGACTCCATATTCATAAAATTCTGAAAGTTATTCAAAATGAAGTAACTGTTGCTCACATTCAATGGGTGCCTCCGTGTCTGAATGCTAATAATAAATCGCAGTTCAGAACGAGAAACTTATTTAAAATTGCAGCAACCAAAAGTGATACAAGCAGCAATATAAGAGTACCAAGTGCGCCAAAAGAATTGAACGAAGTTAGAGCAAATCAATAACAGATCGATCATAACAGAACAAGGGCCTCCGAGATTACTGACGAATTCATCGCCTTCCACATCCAAAAAGTTCTCAGGAATTAGAGAAAACAAGAGGAAGCGGTGCGGCGTAAACCCTAACCCTAACGCATCGGAATTGAATGTGACGCCCCATCATAAGTCCACGATGAATTTATAGACAGAAGAAACAACGAAGTGTGCTAGAGATGAGTCGGGCTGGGCTGGGCTTGGCCTAGGGGAGCAGTTCAGGTAGACCTCTTGGGCCATATTACAGCCCATTTATTGAATTTAATTAAACAAAAAAACAAACACCCCCCCCCCCCCCCCCCCCCCCAAAAAAAAAACCAAATTTTAAATTAAAAATGCAAGGCATTAAATTAAAAATGCAAGGCATTAAAAAAATAACATGATATTTCAATTACAAAACAACCACCAATTTAGATAGAAATTTTATGAATTAACATAGTATATGTGAATAAAATTTTCAATAAACTTTATAGTCAAAATAACGTATTTGGATAAAATAAATTCAACGATATTAAAAATATCCTGATCTTAGTTCATATAGACTTAAATTAAGAACAAATTTACATAATTAAAATTTAAAGCTCAAACACCCTCTGCATTTTGAGTGTTTATATTCAAAATGAATACTTCAATGAGATATATATTATCACATATAAATCGTATATTATGATAATGGCACTGCAACAAAGTGTGTATATTATATGATTTGCCTAAAAATTTATTCATTTAGACAAATTTTGTAACTATAATAGCTCTAATGAATAATTACGGCAACTATGATGTATTTATCACCTTGAGGTATGAATATTGTGGCAATAAAGGAGAAGGCCAAAAGTAGCTTACTTCTAGCTTTGAAATAGAAGTGTAGTGTCTCCATTACCCACTAATGAAAAACATAGGTGTAAAAAAACTTCTACTCATGTACATGAATATAAGAAGAGTAATTTTGTATATGAAGCTTTAGTAGATCAAGGGTAATCAAATCATAATGTCAATCATGTTGGAATTTATAATATTAATTATTTTATTCTACTTAGATTTATTTGTGTGTCACTTTCATTAGCTTAATCATTCACTAAACATCACTATATATTTGAGTATTGTTACATGTATAAAATTGGTTCAATTGAATATTAACTTTTTGTTATTATAGTTAAGTAATAAATCAATATATATGTAGGTATATATAGATATATACACAGGGACAGAACCAGCTATAATTTTCAGGGGGGGGGGGGCAAACTTATAAGTAACTGTTGAAAGATATATCGGGGGTCCAAGGGGGCCCAAGCCGGGATTGTCCTACCTGGTCAGGTCGCGAAGTCAAGGGGCAACGCCCCTGCACTATTTTATCTTCGTATATGGTTCATCATTTCCTAACAATAACACTCTACATAATGTATTTAATTATACATGGGCAATTGCCTAAGGACCATTGGGGGGGGGGGGGGGGGGGGGGGGGGGGGGGGGGGGGGGGGGGGGGGGGGGGGGGGGGGGGAATTGCCTTAAAACCTTTATAATAAAGACTAAAATATAAATTTAGGGACAAATCATCTAAAGAATCTAATAATAAGTTTTTTTTCTTTTTTTTTTAGGGGGGAGCAATTGCCCCCCCTAGACACAATGGGGTTCCGCCCATGTATATACATATACATATATATATGTATGTACGTATATACATATGTATATATTGGGCTTTATTTGAGACGATTTTTTATTGCTTCTTAAAACGGTGTTTTAAGAAAGCAATAAAAAAGTTGTATGTTTTAAGAAGCAATAAAAAAGTTGTATGTTTTAGTTCGGAATAGCTTTTTTTATTATTTTCTAATTAAAACAGTTTTTTAGTACAAAAATTTTTTCAAAGCAAAGAAAACACAGAGATAAAAGTTGTCTCAAATGAAGCCTTAATTAAAAAGAGAGCTTGAAAAACCACACATTTGGTTGAGCCCACTGATAAAGACATGTCACCAACAAAATTCTCTTCCTATTCAAAGTAACACATGTGGTGGTTTATTTCTATCACGAAAGTAGAACAAAATATCTTATTCAACAAAATCATATTTTGGCTTTATATTTGCTGTGGTTTGTATAATTTCTAATTTTTAAAAATGAAATAGAACGCAAAGCTCAATTAAGTTTAAAAAATTAAAATATATGTGAAGTGGTAGGGCTAACTTACACAATATGTGGCTATTAGGAAACCACAGAGGGAGCAGCTGACTATAAGCTACTAGAAATGAATGATAAGTAAAGAGAAGACCATAAGATCAGCTTAATCTCATTTAGGGATGTAGGTGAGTCCAACTGATTTGTGAGTTGGAATTAGCTCGGCTTGATAAATGGCTCGTGAGCTGAGCTGGATGAGATAACAAGCGAAGTTTGATACAACCTCAACTCGACTCGTTAGTTTGTGAGCTAGTTCGTATAAAAATATTAATATAAAAATATAGTTAAAATATATTAGAATTTAAGGATTCAGTATAAAGCTACTAAAAGTATTTAAAAATCATATCCCATTTTTTAATATCAAGTGATTTTAGAATATCAAGTGATTTTAGAATGAAAATTTGCTTAAGAAAATTATACATTTTATGATTTTTTTACTTCCACCAAAGGAAAAAAGGTTACAAAATATCACAATTATATATAACTATGCAATTTGCGCCCGGGAGGGGGGGATAATTATTCTATGCGGACTCCAAACGTTGTCCGAAGACCAACCAGAATGCGCCACGTCACCCCTTCGCTCTGCACCGCGAATCGCTCGGTCCCGCGGCTCGTAATTTCAGGACGTACTATTGAAGCTTAATGTTAAAGTCAAAAGCCAAAGGAGTTGCAAGTTGGCTCCAAATTTGGAAGGTTCTTATATACTTAAAGAAGTAGCTAGCATAGTAACTTATCACTCTTACAAACTAGTGAACTTGGAAGATTTTTTGCTTAACATTTAACGAGGACTTTATAGGTTTTTTTATTGTATAATAGGTGTGAACTTAGTTGAAGTTCCATCCATGAGGGGTCACATCGATGGTTAAAAACTAAGTCGAGTTGAGACCACCATTAGCTGATTGTTAGATTGAGACTTCTAAATTATAGATTTTTAGCCATCTTTAAATTACATACTAAATTTCTATCTAAATTTTAACTATAAGTTTATAGTTTTTTTTTAATTAATATTTTATTTTTAATTTGCAAAGAATATAAATTAACCTTCCAACCTTGAAAGTTGATGTAGCATCCACTTATAAAGAACAAGAAATATTTAAGCTCCTCAATTGGTAGGAGTGCAACAAATTGTTGTAGGATCTTTGAACTGCCAATAGGTGCAAACTTAAACATCTAAGGACCAAGAAAGATATAAGCTTCTTCTTAAGTATGATCACACATTATTAGGGTCCTTCATCTAGCTATGTGAGTATTGTAATTCTAGGAAGTCTCCTTAGAGTTGGTGAATCTCTATATAATAACACTATAAAAGATGCAATCTTCATATCTAAGCTTCGAAAGTATAATTTAGTTCTTTGATGAGGGAATAGTGAGATATTTTCATTATTTTTTCTTTCATCTTCTACCTCTTCATTACTATGTTCTTGTGAGGCTGAATATTTCAAAAGTATCCCCGCATCAAGACGCAAGATCCCAAAAGAAAGCCTCTTCAAAAGCCTTAACTTCTTGAGCACCTTCAAAAATTAAATTCTAAAACACTTTTTCAGAAGGTTTGTCATGTATGGATTATACTATATCAATTTCTTATTCATTGTTTATATGAATAATAATAATAATGATAGACATATAGTTTACTAAAAAAAGAACTACGGCGAGGAATGTTCTAACACTTTTTTAGATAAATATATGCATTATGGGAGCATTTACAATATACATTAGCTAATTCTAATGAACATATAAATAAATAAATAAAAATCTCAAATTTATAAATCAAGAAATACAAATTCATACTTTTGATAATTTTTTACCCTATCAGATAAAGATAACCTAACATGAAAATGAAATCATATCAAAAAATTGTGAGGTATACCAATCAAATAAAAATATTTCCAAAAAAAAACTCATAATATTATTGAAAGAAATCATCAAATATTGATACACCAAAAAATTAAAAAAAAAAAAAAATCCAAACATCAACATCATAGAGTTGCACATAGAAATTTTTTGAGCGAAATGTACACACATGTAAAATGATTTGCAGCAAAAAACATTCTAAATGATAAGAAAAGACAAAATAATCATAAATAATTAGTTAAAATTTGCAAATCATCAAGTAAAAAGATGTACCATGGACCTTCTTTAAGTAGCATCCTTTTGTCACCATTCTAGTTAACCCCACCCTACCATGAACTACCTTATTAGGTGAAATTATATCCGGAGAATTTTTACTTTTTAAAAAATGCAACGTAAAAATAAATATTAGAAGCCAATGGTTGTTGATGTATAATAAAATGTTATTTTGGAGTAAAGGATAAATAGATGAATTGATCAAAGTTGTTAAATATTTTATTTACATGGCTTCTTAATAGCCTGCATTTTTATCCAAAACAAAGTTTAGATATAAATTTCCAAATCACAAAAAAAAAATTGTACTTTACATCTGATAAGTTACACTTGATTTACTGAGGAGGGGATTTCAACTGTATTACTGGTTCTGGACGGCTCTTTGATTAGCTATAAAACAATAAATAAAATAAATACTCGAAGAGGCAGAGATAATCTTCGGTGCAACTGACCATAATTTAGAGAAAAAAAAAATCACCTAACATCGAAGCGCAAAAAATTATGAATTATGATGTGTGACTCAATAACCATGTTAGGATGATTACACCACTCACTCTGAGTTTTCAGTCATAATTAGGGCACTGAACATCATTAAGATATAATATAATATATTAAATGAATGTTTTAACCAATTTGTCAGATAGCTAACAAAAATTAATCCAATGAGCTACTTAGTTCAAATAGATTTATATTGGATAAAGAAGTTAGCAAAATTGTAGAGTTTCAAGGAGCATAATGTCAACAACAAGAACAAGTTGGAAAAAAAAAAACAAGAGCAAGTTGTTGAGGAAACTAAGGATATAAAGGATTATTAGTGATTTTTTAATGTTAATTTGGAATGTAAAAAGGAAAATTAGGCAATTCATCTTGTAACTTTTTTAATAATGTAATTACATTTAAATTGGTCTATTTTGGATTTTTTTTTCAATTTTGTCCATAAAAATAGTTAGCAATACATTATTTGAATATATTGTCTCTATAAATTTGAGAATATTTCTTAATGACAATACAAGTGTTTCGATAAAACACTAATAAAAATGACAACCAAAATTTTCCAAAAGAAAACTTGTAGATTTTAGTCGTAAAAAAAAAGTAGTGGTTTACAATATCAGAAATATCAGTGGACAATGTCGCTAGAATTTCTAGGTACTTGTGACCCTTCGATAAACCTGCTGGAATTCTTATCTTGCAGTATTTTTTTATCTATCAATATTTCCAACAAAGACTGTTCGTACTCCATCAAAAATGTTTTCCAGCGAATCATATTTCATCAGCAATAGTTTCCTATGGGATTCTTTATCAACGGATACTTAAGCTTCAAAATTTTACTTTACCAATGAGAAATTATCATTTTCTGGCTGAAAATGTTTATTTTTTCTATAGTGTTCATGTAAAACCCTCCAGATTTCATATTTTTGGGTGCAAGTTCGTCTGTACGAAATAACTTTAGTACGGACGAACTGTTGAAGATTGTTTCAATTAGTTTGTACAAACCGTTTGTACGAACTAAACAAAATGCAAGTTCGTCTGTACGAACCGTGAGTTCGTCTGTACGAATTGAACAAATTTTTTTGACTGAGGAGATCGTCCCGGGACGAACGAAAAACATCGTACGTACGATATGTGTACAGAGCCGATCGTCCTGGTACAAACGTAAATATCTTTTTTTTTACATAAGGACTATTTGATCGTTTTTAGGAGAGAGAAAGTTGGAGAGAGAAAGAGAGAGGAAAGAGAAGGAAAAGTTTGGTTTCAGAGGCCGCGGAGCGATTTTCGTCCGTCGACGCAATTCGAAGAAATGTTCATCTCGCAGTAAAAAATTTGAATCCTATTTCTGATTTCGAAGATTTTGTGTTTTGATATTTTTCTACTCAGATTTGTGTCCCCGTTACCGAAAAACAAGCATATATTTGTATTGACGAAACTTTTACCGTGTAACTTTTAGTAATTCATAGAGATTATGATTTTGCACATTTTGAGTATTTTCTGAAAATTTTCTTCGGGTATTTTGAATTATGTGGGGTTTTTACCGAATAAAAAATTTTATGGATGTTGAAAAATATTGCTTTAGTTCAATAAAAGCTTTGAAATGATGTTTTACACGATCTCTGAAAATTTGATAATTTTCTGAAATTGTGCATTTTACAACGACATCAGTCAACTGTACGATATTTTAAGGGTTTTCTAAATTTGAGCTAAATTATGTATGTTTGATGCAATGCATTGATGAGATGTAAATGAATGTGGATATATGATTGAAAGTATTATTATATTATTGTGATACTACTAGGTGTGTAAAAGTCAAGTAAAACTTAGTTGAACCGTTAGTTGGAGACTGATTGACCTGTACAGGATGGTAGATCGACGGACTTTCCTTTAAATATAATTTGGTGTTATCCTCTACTGATTCACGTGATACTAATTGGAAGTTAAAAGGAGATGATTACTGTGCCGACGGGAAAAGAGTGACAACTCTGTTTATTGAGGCAACGAATAATGATAATGATAATGATAATGATAATGATACTGATACAGGATTGAAAAACACCTTAATAACCAGTGCTTCTACTTGCTCTATATGACTACTATATTGAATTGCATGTTTAGCAATATTGTTACTGTTACTATACGGATTTACTGATATTGATGAATTTACTGATATTGTACTAATTTATTGATATTATACAGAGTTACTGTTACTACACAATTTCATGGTTATAGCAATATTGTTCATGTCACTAGATTATTACTGATAATGATATAGGCACTGATACTACTGATTTATTGTATTGACATTATGCATGTGATACACTGAGCAAGTGACACATGATATAGATTACTGGATTGCATGAGTTACACTGAGCACATGATATTGAATAATTGAATTTGCAACTGTATGTTTTGATACGATTTTACTGTATTAATTGATTCTAACTATCTCGAATGATGTTACGATTTTATTTCATTGATATGATTGCAATAGTTATTAATGATGTATTGATTTGATGCTTTATATGATTTTATACTGACGGATATTATTGACCTGATGATTTCTTTATTGAATTGACTGATATTATGGACCCGAGGATTTCTTTATTAATTTGACTGATGTTATAGATACGACGACTACTATAGAGATTTGACGCACCTACTGATTCATTGAGCTTTATGGACTTTTCTACTGTTTATTGATTGATATGATGGATATGATGATTTCTCTAGTGATTTAATTGATGTTACGAAAATGACAATTTTTGTGCACTATTTATTTATTCTATTACTATCAATTGTAGACTATACTATTTACACATTGATTACTATTTATGCACGATTTCTGAATATGCATTGACTCAATGAGCATGTGAAAATGATTGCTATGATTTGATTGATTGGCATGCATATTATTTCTGTACCGTGCTTTGATTTCAGTTATAAGCATTTGGTGACCTGCTGGGCTTTTTAAGCTCATTATATATGGTTAATGATTTCATATCAAGGTAAGGGAGTAGGAACGTAAGGTTGATCAGGGTTCTTCAGGTTTTGTTCCTTTTTTATTATAGTTATTCTTTTGTACTCGGGATTGGATTAATGTGTGATAATTGTGAAGATCCTGAGTATTGTAAATGACTTTTGGGAAATGAATAATAAATGTGAACATGATGTTTTAAATTATAGATTTTTGTTAGACTGATTGTCACTAATGGATGATCATAGATAACTCTGGTAGTTGATTTTATAAATGATTAAAAGAATAATTCTTCCAAGTTAGATCTTGGGGCATGATAGTTCAAGCCGGCGCATTAGATATTTTGAGCTCATTTTCGAGAAAAAATTGGCTAAGGTAGGTAATTTGAGACACCTAATGATTTTTTACATTTTAAAATCATTTCTAAATATAGAGCCTTTAAAGAATGTTATCATAAAATTTAAAGGATTCCAAGCTTGGTATTTCAAAAAATTGAGCATTAAAAGTTATTTCAATAGTGCTTATAGCTTCTACACTTACAAGACTACAACTGGTTGAAAATCTCTGTTCACAGCCTTTAGGAAAGTTCAACATAAATATCCTGAGATTTATTATGCCTCAAAAATTTTTTTGAGTTCAACTTTCTAGTGAAAATTTTCTAAAGATTAAGAATATTTTAAAATTAAAATTCCATTTTAAAAATAGGTTATGGGGATTGTGTGGTTTAGTGAGATGAACCCAACAATACAAAGAACTTACGAATCCTATTCTAAATATGTCTAAATGAAACACTCTAAAGTGCCATTAGAAATTTCTCTAAGCAATTTCAGGGGTTAATCATCCTGGAAAATTTACGTACTTGTAGTTGAAATGAGTGGCTCAACGCCATATAGATGATGAATCAAAGATTGCCCTATTTCTAGTTCATTACAACACTAGAAATTTAGAAAATGTATAAAATGATTAAGTAGACATATTCAAACAATTTAATAGAGTAATCACAATTCTTGTAAAAGAACCATAATGCCTTCTTTATAATTCAATAACTAGGCCTTATTTCTATACACTCAAAGGAGGAGTTTCAACATTGAGAAACTAGAAATTTCCAAGAAAATTTATAGCATATCTTTTGTACTCTTTTTAATGACCTTTTGATCATCATTTGATAGAATGACTAAACCAATAATATTTGATGTATATCTTCTTAATCATTTGGCCTCCCTTGTTATTAAAAGAAAAACTAAATTGATTGTCTACCATCATTGAATATTCAACATATGATTATAATGTTCAAGATAACCTCCCACCACCACTACATTTTTATTTTTCCCCCTTAATCATCAGCTAATACCTAATAATGACTAACTTCAATGTTCGACATCTATTAATATTTGATGTCCTTCTTGTTGGTCATTAGCATCCTCATTTGTCAAGAGAATTGTCAATCTAATCTCTTATCAACAAACATTCAATGTTCCCTATTGATTAACATCTCAAGCCTTCTAATGATCAATGCTTAATGCTTGTTATCCGCTAACATGGGACACTTGTCTTCTCAATCTCCCCTCCCATTAAGAGAACAACCAATCCAACTATCTACGATCATCTAACAAGTTTTATCAACTATCATTTAATGTCTGCCAACAACCAACATCTGACATCTACTATGAACCAATGTATGACATCTTCTAACAACCAATATTTGATGTTTGCAGACAAATAACCTACGTTGGTGCTCGTTTTTCTTTTCAACCAATCTCATCTCTGATAAGAAGAGTGAAAAAGATGACCACTTCAATCATCTCTCATCTAATATTCTCTAACAAACATTATTTGATGCAACGTCGACAATTAACATTCAATTTCTACCAACCACAACTAGTTAATGTTATTCCTCCTAATTAGTTAGTCTCCCCTCCTATTGGGAGAAAAACCAAGTTAACTATCCTTTGACTCACTACTTTTAATGTTCAATATCAACTTTTATTGTACTCACAATTTGATGATAATTATAACACATTAAAACTCCTCTTAGTATCGACAGAGGATATATTTTTGTCGGTTCATTTTTATTACATCATATTGATGTCTTCTTTAATAAATTACAAGAGTATCATTTGTAATCCTCGACTCACAATAGAATAATTGTTTTAAACTTATATGTGTGTGATCTTCACATAATATCATAATATTAAATTACCTAAATCATCATGAAATTTTAAGAACACAATGATAATAATTCATACTTTTTTGTCATTAAATTCCACTTTAAATGGATGAATGTCCAACTAATATACTATTGGTCCCAATCTTTCTTCTTTTTGAGCTCACTCAGTCTATCTTCCAAATTCAGACATCGTAGAGCCTTTTTCTATCTCCCATTAATGTGATAAAGCTTGTCCAGGTCCTCATACCGACTTATATAGTTATGTTAAGCCTCTTTACTCATCAGGTCTTCCCTCTCGCTTAATTAATGTCACAAATACCAATATCATTCATTTCAACTACCTTGTTTTGTTTCTCACACAGCTCTCTCTCTGCTCTCTCTGCTCTCTGCCTCTCCCTCTCCCCCTATAGATTTTCTTTTGCTCACTTAATCTCGAAGCTCTGGTTTGAAACTTCAATGGAGTTTCATGGCAAGACATTTTCCCATGGCCGGCGGCTCTTCGAGCTTCTTGAAGAGCAGCAGGAGCCATTTCTTCTTGAAGTCTACCTCTTGGAGAATGGATATTCTCGCAATCTCCTGAAATCTGATCAGGCTAAAGCCAAATGCTGGCCTGTTAAAACCTGTAAGAAGCTTTTTGGATTCAGCTCCCATGTCATCAAAACTAGGAGAAAGGGAAAGCTGTTTAGTTGTGTTCTTCCCAAGCTTCTGCACTGGAAGCTCATCATAAAAGCTCTGAATTTGGAAAGCAGGTCTGTATTGAGCTGCTTCACTGCAATGGGAATCGAGGCCAGAGCTAGCCGGTTTACCAGATTACTCAATTCCTGTGAAGAAATATTGGACGGTACAGAGCACTGGAAAACTATGGAAAATAGCAAGCAACACAGTCCAGTTTCAGTCTTCGAATTGCATTCAGATGAAGCCTGCTCTGCATACAATCACTGTAAGTTTTTTTCCTCTTCAATAGGTACCATCTTTCAACTATAAAATTTTACATTTTTGGTTTAGTTCGATCTTGCTTACAGAGTGCAATAGTTCTTCACCATTTCTTTTGTATTAAAATTTCAATTATGTAACTATTATTCAAAGAAGAATTCTAATGAAAATTCAGCATTGCTGAAAACAGAATAGCAGCCCAGATGCAAGTGAATCAAACAAACAATAGCTAAGTTATTTTTAATAACAGTTATTTCTATTTACTCGTATGTGTGTAGCTATGGAAGAAGAAAACCTATCAACCTCATCTCTGAATTCAGACATGGCTGAAGAACCACAATATTTTAACTGGTTCAGCAAGCTCCACCAGGATGAAAATGGCAGAAAGGAACCTAAAGAGAGGATTTGGGGCTCTCATGATAGCTTGAGTAATGGCAGAAGAAGTATGGAAATGCAGGTATTTTCCTTGGAAAAGCATAGAAAGGAAGTTGCCAGAATAGCGAAATTGATAGATGTGGACCTTTCTGGGACCAGGAAGGAATGGAGCCATTTCAAGGATGGGGGAAGAAAGATTGGTTTGAAGATTGAAAGACTCATCTTTGAAGAGATCAGAGAAGAGTTAGTTGTCGAAATGTTTGGCTCTCATTGCTTATTGAAAAGTGATTCTTTCTAATTCTTATTGTATCAGTTAGCAGTTTGCATTTTTTTTTTTTTTTTTCATTTGAGCTGCTTCTTTTCTTAAATGAGCTTTAGAACCTGTTATGTGAAAACTATTTTTTCTTTTACTATAGCTGAAACTCATTACTTTTACCTTCTTTATAATACTAATTTCTAATGTGCCAGGCAACAGAAGAAATGCCTATCACATATTTAAGCTAAAACTCCTAACCAACAGATCCGAATGAGCTGATTAGGCTACAAGATAACATCAAGGATTTGTCCGTTTTTTTTTTTTTTTGGAACGTTTAGGTCAATTAAGGCTTTGTTTGGGACGGCTTTCTTATTATTTCTTAAATGAGCTTTTTAGGCTTTCTTATTGCTTCTTAAAGAAGCTTTTTAGTACTAAATTTTTGTAGTAAAAAGCTGTTTGAAGAAGCATGAAAAAAACAGTCCCAAACGAACTCTAAGGCAAACTCACACGAACATCACATACGCGAGATTCGAATTCAAGATCTCTTAGTTGGTAACTAAAACTTCGAACCAACATATCAAGATGACCTGGGTAGTGATTTGTCCTTCATAGTTCAATTTTATCACTGTTGAGGCTGGTCCCAAGCAAAGAAAAATAATAATAATACTACTAAAAAGGTTGAAAACTGATGCTACAGAAACACCCTGCCATGAAAGCAGACCAAGACAATAAAGAGAGATAGGGCTGCTGCTAACCTCAAACAGTGGACTTTTTTGTGGCTTTTATTAATTTCTTTTTCTGTTATTTTAAACTACTTTTGATCAATAGATTAGCAAAGCTCTTACAAGATATTGGATGTTAAAAAAGTGGGAAAATAAAAATAAAAATGGTTTCAATATATTTTGTGATGATAAAAAAAATTATAAATTAATACTTGAAATTATATAATGTATAAATTTTCCTAGAAGAGAAAAATTAATTTTTTTTATTTAAATATTTTATAATTTTAAGTTTTAAACTTTTTATCATTTTTTATATAAAAATATTTGGCTATTCTTATGTAATTCTTTTAAGTGAAAAGGAAATCAAATGAAAAATCTCCTCTTCTAGCAATGATGGTTTTTTTCGAAAAATTATTCAGTGCGGTCACCAAACGGAGTCCAGAGATGAATAAGAATGCGCCACGTTATTTTTTTGCTGGTGACCGCACAAAATAATTTCTTCAATTTTCTTCTATCTTCTACCTTCTACCTTCAAATTCTCTTAAACCAAAACCCAAAAAGACAAAAATAAAAGAAAGAAAGATAGTGAATTGACATATATGAGATTCTCTTAAATTTAGATAACCATGTGCACATTGATTGCATTCCAAAGACAAAATGGACTGAATTTAGAGCTGATGGTGATATATTAACACCACAAGCATAGACAAAAAAAATTAATTAGTTTTGTAATTGAATACTATGTTTTGTGATTCTCCACTCGCCTTTGTTTAAAATATAAATCAAAATTAATGTGTCAATATCATTCTAGAAAATTTTATACGAAGATTATTGTAGAAATCTCTAAAATAAGTCAGATGATATGAATACTACAAGAAAATCGGCAATTACGGAGGATTTGTTTGACGGAAATTGTCACCGGAAAAGTTATCTCATTGTATACCATCTGAAAATAGCCGGAAAACTGACCGCCGGAAAATTCCGCTGCTAATGGGTGATTTTTCTATGGTTGAAGTATTGGAATATTTATAATCCACCATATACTGTAAAATTTTATATGAAAATTGTTGAAAAAATATTTAGAATAAGCTAGACGATAGGAGCTGATTAAAAGTTGGACATAGAATTCTCTATGTAGTAGTATAAATAGAGTGTATGCCTTGCTATTTGGTATAGGCCAAATTCAATAGCAGTTAGTTATATACAAGCTTGAGTAATTTCTTTATCTATCCGCCCTACAAAATTTCTATCAACATGTATCAGAGAAAGGTTGGTAGGAAGATGGCAAGTGGCTTGTCTCACAATGGAGAGCTATGAGAGTTGGGCATAATTTGTTTCCCAAGGCATTCAGGAGGTGGTGGAAAAAGATTATATTTAGGCTTCATTTGGGACATTTTTTTTATTGCTTTCTAAAACAACTTTTTAATATAAAAATTTCTTGAATTAAAGCAATAAGAAAGCTATCCAAAACGAAGCCTTAATATCATGATCATTACAGGAAAATCGTCTATTATCGGGAAATTTCTGACGAATTTCCGGCGGACTATTTTCCAACAGAGTTCACTGGAAATTTTTTCCGACGGATTTTTTTCGAAAGAAGAAATTTCCGACGCTCCAAGATAATATGGGTGCTACTCCAAATGGCCTACAAAAAAGCATAGAAAATATAAAGAAATGGTGGTGATCATGGAGAATATGAAAATAATAATAATAATAATAATAATAAAGTTAGAACTCAAGTAAGAGAAATTTGAAGAATGAGCCAAATTATCAAAGGTACAATAAACCTCATTTTCAAGTTCATATGTTAGCAATAAGTAGTTCATTATGCTTTCAAATGTTATCATAATAAGGATAATCAAGAAAGAGCTAACTTGGACAAGAAGAAAAGGAAGAGTTTTTCTTGTTGCTAGCTTTCAAAAAAGGAGAAGATGAAAAAAAAAAATTTATTACTTGGATATTAGTGCTAATAATCATATATGTGGCCATAGAAATATATTCGTTGAAATGGAGAAAATAGAGAGCCTAATTTATTTTGGCAACTCTAAAAAGTTATGGTAAATGAAAATAGGTAAAATCCTAATTAATCCTTTGTAAAGATGGAACTCATCAATTTATTTTTAATATTTATTATGTGTAAGGTTTGAAGAATAATATTTCGATTTTTGGGCAAGTACTTGAGATTGACTTTTTGTTGATTCTTAAAACAACTTTCAAGTATAAAAATTTACATACATGAGGGAAGGTTTTCAGTTCGGCCGCCAAAATGCGTTATGGCCCAAATTTTTGGCCAGAATAGTTCAAATCGGATGTTTTTGGGTCCCCGAAACTATTTTTCGACGTTCAAAATCCAATTTTAGCACTTTCGGAGCTTAACGGATGTTCTATGATAAAGTTTGAGAAAATTTATATTTTTTTGAATGAAATTTTTTGACTTTTTTTTTGCAATTTGATCAATTATAAATGTTGTGATACATATTTTCGGACTTCTGGAGCTTCAACGTCCGAAAATAGGGGAAACTGATATATCATCAAAAAATTATCTTGATCGGGCACGAATCTCGATGCAAAATCAAGTTGAAAACTTCAAAAATTAAATTGGAAACCATATGAATTCCGATTTTAGCAAACTTATAGTCGAACTAAATGTCTCAAATATACGAACCCAATGACACAAAATTCAACCCAATCTGAGCTCAAATAGGTCCAAATCAAAGACCCGAAGTGCATTTGGAATGTTCAATCCATAATTTGGATTACCAAATAGTTTCCAAATGCGACATGCTTATAGTCGAATAGAGTGGCTCGACAAGATGAATCCAATGAGCCCAAGATCATCAAATTCTAATATCGTTAAGACATTCAAATGCCAGTAAAAGGTTCACGATCAAGGGATTCAATATCGGTCGTCCATCCAAACTACTCTCAGTTTATCCTTGATCTTCTTCCTATTTAGTGATCGTGCTACTCTCGAAAAACTATAAATAGACCCCCAATTTCTCATGAGAGGGGACCCAAGCAAGAAGAGAAGATAAGGAAGCAAGAAGAGAAGAGAAGGAAGCAAGGAAGCCAGAAGAGAAGGAAGCGTGCTCTCTTGCTACCATACTCCTCCTCAACCACCGTCAGACTTCCATCCGGCAGTCGACCTACACCAGAGTTTTGCCCGGTTGCGAACTGACATCGGAGTTCTGCTCGACAGTCGATTGACACCAGATATCTGCCCGACTATCAATTGAAGTTGGATTTTCGACCGACCACCAAACGTCGCTGGATTTTTTATCTCTGTTGGTAAATGAATTTCAACCCAAGAGCTGGTCATTGTAATCTAAACGTCCTTAATTTCATGCATGAGTCAGCCACTTATAATCTAAGCAAACACTATTTGAATTCTTTCAATTGGGCGTGGCCTCGTGGTTTTCCCTTTTACAGGATTTACACAAAAAATCTGGTGTTCTTTTTTATTTAATTTGTGTGCAAGATATCTGTACAAGGCTAAGACAAAAAAATTTCTAACTTTATTGCAGCGTATATTCTAGCCCGCAACAATTTAGCATCGTCTGTGAGAAATAATCCCATAATTCTAAGTATTTCTTCAATGACCAATAAGCGTAGCAATCACATCTTGAGAGCCTCCCGCTCCAACACCCATCAATCCAAGAATCAGTCTATAAATCATAGACGCCAAGTATTTGCTTCTTTTTATCCTGGGGGTTAAACACTACTGGAGAATGAACTTCAAGACCTTTCATAGAAGAACGTATCTGAAAAATGGACGAATCTCAAAATGAGATCCTTCAACCCCCTGCGAAAGACTCAACAACTGGTGCTAGCACCACAGGAGGAGGCTTTTCTCAATTAAGATCCACCACTAGCCGAAGATGTTTAACTCGAACATCTTGATGCAGAAATTCCTCTTCCTCCGCTAATGAGGCATATGCAATCGCATCAAGACAACAAACTTGTTGACACTGCAAGTTCTACCCATCCTTAGTATACATGTTGGTAACCTCACATTCCTCCGAACATCGTTGAAGACTTAGTCCGACCGTACGCTGCTAAGCTCCCTCACAATGCCCTACGACATGAACTATGAAGATTGGTCCGAGAAGAGTTCCTTATGGGAGGTGTAAGACAACCTCTTTATCAATGGGACTTCCATGAGTCACCACCCCTGACTGAAGCCATTTTTTAACACCTCATTCTAGCATAATTCAAACTACCGAGCATCAATTCCTATGACGGGACATCCGACCCATACAAGCATATCGATCACTATAAAACCATCATGTATATACAGTTAGCCTCAGACGCGCTTATCTGTCAAGTTTTTCCTGCCACACTTAAGGGACAGGCTCAAATGTGATTCTATTCACTTCCAGTTGGAATAATCCCCACCTTTGTTAAATTGTCCAAATTATTCGTTGAACAATTCATCAACAATCAAAGAATTGCTAAGGATTCTTCTCACCTCTTTAGGATCCGCCAAAATGAAGGAGAATCACTAAAGGAGTATTTTCAACGATTTTCCACCGACGCTCGATAAATTCCATGAGTGGATCCTAAATTACTAAGATGAATTTTTCATTGAGGCCTCCACCCTGGTCCCTTTTACTCGGTGCTTATGCGAGACATGGTTCCCTCCTATGCTGACTTGATCCATCGTGTGGAAGCACAAATATCAGTAGATGAAGCCATCAATACTAATATGAAATAATTTGAGCAACCTTCCGAAAAGCGCAAAAATGCTCCTACAATACATAACTCATTCTCGCATCGAACCAAATAAGGGAAGAATAACCTGCCTCCTAGACGCCCACACAAGTTTCAACAAGTGGAAGAGTATACACCACTCAATGTATCTCGAGCAAATGTACTGATGGTCATTCGAGATCAAGAAAATATTAAGTGATATAATCCTTTGAAGTCGAATACGAGAAATCGGGCTCAATATTTTCATTTCTAATGTAGTCGTGTGCACACCACTTAAGCATGTAAGTCGCTCAAGAATGAAATTAAGAGACTTATATGCAAGGCTACCTTCGACAGTTTATTCAAAATTCACCTGCTCGAGAAGAGGCTCGTCCCACTGGAGGTTAAAAATCAACAACAACAACAAAGACATCCTTTGAATAATCATCAAACAGTTGGTGAGATTAAAATCATTGCATACCCTTATTGCCTAATCAAGTCTTATTAATTGTAGATGAAATGTGTAAAAAAAAATGAAATGTTAAAAGCTAAACCCCCGACCCTCGGTTTCTTGGAGCAGCGAGAGCGACGAGAGGGCGATTTGCGGTGTTCTTGGTGAGATCGGCTAGATCTCCTTGAAAATCTTAGTTGGTTTGCATATTTCTTCTTCCACTTCTCTTTATTTCTTCTTATTTTGGCTTTTACTCGAGTATGCCGTCGGACCCTTCTGGGGTTTTGACGGATTGCTTTGCTAATGAAGATCCTTCTCGGATCTTTGTAAACAGAGGAAATTTTATGGCTAACGACTATTTTTCTTGTTTCAATCACTCGATTGAACTTATGCATGAGAATAAATCATCTTCTCTTGATGATTCGAAAATTTCGGGTAAGAAAGAGGGGGAACCGATAATCCCAAAGAAAGTGAGTTTGCCGAAATCTTTCAAAGAAGCTTTATCTGAATCATGTTCTAATGATAATTTAGGAATTTCAATTTCTTCTTCTTCTGTTAATGGATTGCCTGCCTTATTGATTTCTGAAAATGATTTACATAAACTTGCAAAGCCTTATAAATTCGCTCTTGTTGGAAAGTTCTCTTTTCGTAGACCTAATTTGGAAGAAATTAGGAAATTTTTTCATGAACTGCATCTTACTGGAATGTTTTCTGTGACTCTTAATGATGCTAGGCATGCCTTTATCAATTTATCTAATGAATTAGATTATATAGAGTCTTCTTAAGAAGATCTTATTTCGTTAGGAATTGTCAAATGCGGCTTCTAAAATGGTCTATAGATTTTGATATTCATGCTGAGTCTCCGATTTGTCCGATTTGGTTATCTTTGCCTACTTTGAGAATGCATTTTTTTGATATCAAGATTTTGCAAGTCATTGGTTCTTTATTTGGAAGACCCTTACAGGTGGATCAGGCAATGGCCAATAAAACTAGGCCTTCGATTGCTAGAATTCTAGTAGAAATTGATACTACTAAGGAATATCCTAAAGAAATATGGTTGGGTTCTGAATCTTGTGGCTATTCTCAAAAGGTGGAATTTGAAAAATTTCCTATTTTTTGCTCTCATTGCAAATTACATGGACATGATATTAATTCTTGTTTTATTCTAAATCCTGCTTTGAAAGGTAATCCTAAGAATTATTCTCCTAAAATTAATCCTATTAATTCTTCTAATAAAGAACAGATACACAACAATTCTTTAAATGATCATTTAAAGAATGTTGAAGAATAATTAATAGAATTAAAATCTTCTAAGATTGTTAGTGTTTCTAACAATAATCTGGATGTTGAAAAGGATTCTTTAAAGGAGAATAATTTGGAAATTATCATTTATGATGAAAATGTTGCTTTTAACAATGGATTGTGTTCTGATTTTTCTTTATATCCTAATAGAAACTTGGAAATTATTACTTCTGTTGGTTCTCCTACTATTTCTTCTAATAATGCTTCTACTAGCAAAGAAAAATCTACAGAATGTTTTTTACAGATTTCTGAAAATAGGTTGTTGGAGGATGAAAACGCTTGTAATTTCAACAAATCTTCAGATTCTTTGATTGAGAATAAATCTTTGGAGAAAGGTAAAGATAAAATAGAATTGGAAGAAGGTGAAGTTGATTCGGGTTCTTTTAGTGAAACTGAATTATTAGTTGGAAAGAATAAAATCTTTCAAACTGGTTACAATACCCGTGGAAAGAAAAATTCTGGTAAGAATTTTAAAAATTCCAAATCTTTAGCTAAGTCAAATTCTTATCATAAATATTGATTAACTTTTTAATCTGGAATGTGAGAGGGATTGGTTCTCCCTCTATAAAGAATAGAATTAGAAATCTTTGTCGGGTTCATTTTATTGAATTTATTGTTATTCTTGAGCCTATGATTAATAATTCTAAAATCATGCATGTTGCCAGATTACTTGGTTTTGATCATTTCTTTTTCAATTCTTCTAATAAAATTTGGATGTTTTGGTCCAAAAATGTTACATTAAATGTTATTGAGGATTTTCCTCAAGTGGTTAATATTTCCATCTCTTATTAATTTAATACTTTTGTTAAAGGATCTTTAGTTTATGTTTCTTGCAATAGAATGGAGAGGAAATTACTTTATTCTGAGTTACTTGCTTTTTCTTATTCTATCAATGAACCTTGGTTTGTTGGTGGAGACTTTAATACTGTTCTTCGTGCTTGTGAAAGGAAAGGTGGTGCTTTACCTAATATTAATTCCATGGATGATTTTGGTAATATGATTAGGGATTGTAATATTGCTGATATTGGTTTTACGGGTTCTAATTTTACTTGGAGTAATAATAGATTGTGACAAAGACTTGATAGAATTTTATTCAATCATTTATGGATTGAAAAATGGCCTTTAACTTCGGTTGAACATCTTAGTAGGAGTTTATCTGATCATTGTCCTTTACTTGTGTCTATTAAAACTAATGTTATAATTAATGGTGTTCCTACCTTTAGATTCCAAAATATGTGGATTCTTCATAATAATTTTATTAATGTGGTTGAGGCTAATTGGAATGCTTGTTTGGCCCCGGATAATTCTGTGAAAGGTATGGTGAGATTATGGTTGAAATTGAAAAGATTGAAACATTACCTTAGCTGGTGGAATAAAAATCATTTCAAAAATATTTTTGCTAATATCAAAGAGATGGAAAAGGAAGTTTGTCGCTTGAAAATCTTGTTATTTCTGACTCTTCTTATCTTATTGAATTGAATTTAGCTAGAGATAATCTTGTTAAGTTTCATGATATGGAAGAAACTTATTGGAAGCAAAAAGCTGCTTCTAAACATATTTCTGAAGGAGATAGAAATACCAAATACTTTCATGCCTTGGTTAACAAAAAGAAATCTATCAATCATATTGATAGGATTAGAGATGAGAATGGTAATTGGATCTCTGATAACTTACTTCATGAATCTGTTATTCAATATTTTACCAATATTTTTAGCAATGAGATTCATGTTAATAATTTAGATTATCCATTTCTTATCGATAAAACTATCTCTGTGGAAGACAATATTGCTTTAACTGCTATCCCTATAGAAAAAGAAATTTAATTTGTTGTTACTTCTATGAACCCGAATTCTACGGCTGGTATAGATGGTTATACTTCTCAATTTTTTCAAAGTTGTTGGCATATTATTAAGAAAGATTTAATTGATGCTGTTCTAGATTTTTTTAATGGTAATGATATACCCAAATATTTTTATTCTTCTGCTATTGTTCTTATACCAAAGAAAGACAATCCTGTTAGTTGGAATGATTTCAGACCTATAAGCTTATGTACTTTTTTTAATAAATTAACTTCCAAAATCTTAACTTTAAGATTGGGTTCATTGTTGCCTAGTATGATTTCTCTAAATCAAACTACTTTTGTGAAAGGGAGACTTATTTCAGATAATATCCTACTTGCTCAGGAAATGGTGAATGATCTCAATAATAAAAATAGAGGAGGTAACATGTTTTTTAAGCTTGACATTTCTAAAGCTTATGATAACATATCTTGGAAGTTTCTTTATAAGTACTAGCTTTATTTGGTTTTTCTGATCACTTTATAAGGCTGATTAAAAATTCTGTGGAGAATGTTTGGTTTTTTATTTTGCTAAATGGTGGTTCTAATGGTTTTTTTCAATCTAAACATGGGCTTAGACAAGGAGATCCGTTGTCTCCTTCTCTTTTTATTATAGCTATGGAATATTTTTCTAAATGCATCAATTTCATTTTTGAGAAGTATCCGTCCATGTATTACTTAAATAAAGATGGCTTTCCTATATCTCATCTTTGTTTTGCGGATGATTTCATGATATTTTGTAATGGGGGTTTAAACCATATTAAGAAAATTAAAGGTTTTCTTAATAATTTCTTTTTGGAAAGTGGTTTAATTATTAATGACCAAAAAAGTTCTTTCTTTACTTCTAAACATTTTACTTTAGCTAAGATTAATAGAATTTCTTCTATTACTCATTTTGTCCACCAAACTAACTTTTAAATATTTAGGTGCTCCTATTTTTAGAGGCTTAAAGAAATCTCACCTCTTTGATGAAATTATTCAAAAGATGATTGAAAGAATTTCTTCTTGGGAATTTCATTTTTTATCCTATGGTGGTAGATTAACCATTCTTAAAAGCATTCTTAATTCTATGGCTTTTCATTTATTCCAAGTTATTCAACCTAATATTGCCACTGTTTTAAGATTAGAGAGAATCCTTAATAAATTTTTTTGGGGTTCTAGAAATGATATTACTAGAATGTATTGGACCTCTTGGAATAAGCTTTGTGGTCCTCTAAATGAAGGATGTCTTGGTTGCAAATATATCTCTGATTCTATTATTGTTTCTTCTATGAAAATGTGGTGGAATTTCAGGAAAAATGAAAGTCTTTGGGCTTCTTTTATGATTTATAAATATTGCAAAGGTAAACATCCCTTATGTTGTTACTACAAGCATGGTGACTCTTTAATTTGGAAAAGACTTTGTCAAATAAAATATATCATGGAGCCTCTTATTGCTTGGGGTCTTAATTCTGGAAATTGTTACTTTTGGCAAGACAATTGGCTTTTTGAAGGTTCTATTGAATCACTTATTTCTACTGTTTCTTTTTCTGCTAGTAAAGTTAATAATTTTTATCATGATAACAATTGGGATATGCACAATATTCTTAGCTTGGTTCCTATGTTTATTGGTAATAAAGTTAAAGAAATTTATTTGGATAGTCAAAGAAAAGACCAAATCCTTTTTAAATTACCTTATAATGGCAATTTTGTTTTTAAAGTTGCATGGGATTTCATTAGAAGCAAGAGAGATACTTCAATGGTTTTTAATATGATATGGAGCAATAGTATTCCTACATCCTTTTCTATTCTTGTTTGGAGAATAATTAAAGGTTATATTCCTGTTGATGTTGTTCTTTGGAAAAAAGGTTTTTACCTTCCTTCTAAATGCTATTGTTGCTATCATATTGAAGATATTAACCATGTTTTTATAAATGGTTCCATTGCTGCTAGAATTTGGATATGGTTTGATAATTTCTTTAATACCAATTATTTTAGTGGGTATTTATCTTTTAATCATTTCCTTTCTATTATACTTCATAATACTTCTAGAGGACATATCAAAACTGTCATTGCTATCTCTCTTATTTGGTTTTTATGGATGGATAGAAATGATGCTAAACATAGGAATATTCCTATGAATCATAATCGTATTATTGCTAGAACTAGAGAAAAAATTAATAGCCTTTATAAGATTAATTTGATTCATTCTAAGCAATTTCGTGGTTTTAAATTTGTTGCCAATAAGTTGAATACCAATATTTTTGAGGATCTTAAAGAACCTTCTTTTAACTTTGTCATTTGGAGAAAACCTAGCAACAACTGCATTAAGGTTAATATTGATGGCTCGGTTAGTGAAGGTTGTTTTGGTTGTGGTGGTATTTTGAGAAATGATAAAGGAAATTTAGTTGTTGCCTTTGCTGCTCCTTTGAATAATTGTTCTGTTTTATTTGCTGAACTTATGGCGATTTACAAAGCTCTTAAAATTTGCTTATCTTCTGGATATTTTAAAATCTAGATTGAAGTTGATGCCCTTTTAGTTATTCAACATATTTCTGAGAATAAGATTGGTAATTTTGATACCTTTTATATTCTTAAAGATATCAAAAGAATGCTATCTCATCTTGACTATAGAATCTCTCATATTTGGAGAGAAGGAAATTCAGCTAATGATTATTTAGCAAAAACTGGAGCTCATTTGGATCAATTTACTTCATTTTTTAATGATAATATTCCCTTTTTATTAAAGGGAATAATCAACCTTGACAAAGCAAGTTTACCTTATATTCGTACTTGATTTGGCTATGATGCTTAGATTTTTAAATCTTTTTTGGAAGACTTTGTTTGTCATTTTTCTTTGTAAATTGATTGGCAAGTTGGTTGATTGCTGGAAGGGGATGGTTTTACTTGGTTACATTAAAGCGGCCGGTTTTTCTTTGATCAAACTTGTTAAGTTGTTAAAAAAATTTATTTGGTTGTATAGGAGAGGTTTTTCTTTGACTTGTTTTTCTGCATGGTTGGAGGCTGTTTGGTGGTTGTGTGATGGCTAGCAGTGGTTTTTGTTTAGTTGGCAGGATCTCTTTATTATGTTGGATTGGTTCTCAGAAATTTTTCTCTGTTTTGGTTTATATCTTGCCTCAATCAAATTACTTTGAAATCTTTGGTATTATTTTTTTCCATTTTAGATTTATTAATCCTGAGCCAAATAAAATTTTATACTTGCATAATTTTTATCAAATATTTGTATAATTGTTACTTAATTGGCTTTGAGTATTATTATCCAGATTTTATGAGATTGGAGATTTCTATCATTGAAGATGGTTGGACAACTTCTCTTTGGTTAAAGCTTATAAAGATTTTAAGGAGGTTGATGAAATCAAGTTTGGAGATGGCTGGAATCTTCTTCTAACAAAGCACTTTTTGTATTCTTTTTTTGTGCTTATGAAGACTTTAGTTTCTAATTGTCTTTTTTCATTGTATCTAGAAAGAGACTTAAGGCTCATTAGATTCTCCTTTTATTTTTATATTTTCTTTTCTTTTATGTATTTTTTTTTTATTTTAGTAGAGCCTCTAGTCTCTTTTAAGGACTTTTTGTAATCGCTTTTTAAATAAACGCGTAAGCCCCTACAGTGGGTTTTAACCAAAAAAAAAAATTGTAGATGAAATGTCGACACCACAGAAGTCTCATATTTATCATTATATTATTTTTTATAATCCTGATTTGGAGGGAGTGAAAACTCCTTATCAAGATCCACTCATAATCAATGTGGGGATAGGTGCCCTGTGTTACCGTCCAAAAAATTTTGGTGAACAACGGGAACTTCATGGATGTCTTATTATACTCTATTTTTCTCAATATGGTTCTCACCAGAGAAAACCTTCAACCTGTCACAGGACTACTATATTGATTTGATAATCAACCTGTACGAGTAGAATGAAAAATTAGTTTCTCAGTTATACTCGGAGATTTTTCTCAACAAGCTACTCACACAATCCAATTTATTGTGGTGAAATTAGAATCAGCTTATAATGCTATTTTTGAAAGACACCTCCAGTCAATCTTTAAAGTTGTTGTCTTTATTCCACACCTCAAACTAAAATTTTTCACTCATGTTGGGATCGATGAGGTGCGAGGAGACCAACAAGTGGCACAACCCTGCTATCTTAAGCATGCTCAACTACGCCCATTAGTTACCTTAAGCATTGAGGATTTAGATATTCGAAACAAAAATATCCCTTAGAAGGCTTCTCCCATGAAAGAATTTACTTCTATATCTATATAAGAAGAGCACCCTTAAATGACTTTGCAGTTTGGGTCTTTTTACTACTAGTCTTGTTTCATCGTATATCTCGTTTCATCGTATATCTCTTCTATGTTGAATATGGTCTAGCTCAAGTATCCCTAGAAATTTCTTCACAAGTATTATTAATAGTTGTTAATAGTACTGCTTAGCTTGTGTCATGTACTTTCTCCCAAATTATTGTGTAGTCTACGTGAACATCCCTTCTATGTTAAATATGGTGTAACTCTAAAGTCCCTACGTCATAATATAGAGTTATTGTATTGTCTTACATAATATAATAACGTATTGTTCATTCTGTTCTGATATTGTCTCATTCTTTAAAGAGAATAAAAATGATAATTAATGGCAAATCTAATATTTTTATCAATAATTTAATAAATACACAATCTTTATTGTGTCTTAATAACTGGATGATCAATCTCAGGGGAATTCGATCCGACCTTTTTCATATATGTTAACGTCATCGAGCAGCACTTTGACATACAATTTCGGATAGGTCAAACATCTTAGGAGGATGTCAATCAAATTATAAAATCCATGATTTGAGAAATACACAATCTCTCAATCACTTGATGATCAATCCTAGGGAAATTCGATCCGACATTTCCATATAGGTTAATGTCATCGAGCAACACTCTGACAAATAATCTCAGATAGGTTAAACAACATAGGAGGATGTCAATCAAATCATAAAATTCATGATTTGAGAAACATACAATATATATTGTGTCTCAACCACTGGATGATAAATCCCAAGAGAATTTGATCTAACCTCTTCCATCTAGGTTAACGACATCGAATAACACTCTAACATACAGCCTCAGATATGTCAAATATCCTAGAAGGATGTCTTGTATCTCAATAGTTAGATGATCAATCCCTTGGGGATTTGATTTGACATCTTTTATATAATTTAATGTCATCAAACAAATGCTTTGACTAATAATTTTAGATAGTTCAAACATCGAAGGAGAATGTCTCTCACATTAGCTCAAAGTCAAATGAGCCTACTAAAATATTTCTCATCATCTAATTTGAAATGAAATTAAATAAATTTCATATACATATGAGAAAGAAAAAGAAGAACATCAACAACTTGATGAAAATATCAACTCTAGGTATACACAACAAGCACTAAAGCATATAAAGCGGCACACCCTCTAAATACTCCTTTATCTCTCCACCCTATTGTAACTCAGGCTTCCAAGTTTATGATTTTGATGATAACAAATAATATTAATTATCTTTTTATTTCTCCTAATATTTATAGTGCATATTTATTTGTGTGTTGACTAATATTTCAGGTACACCATGCACCATTCTTTAAATATTCAAGGCTCAAGATTGGGTAGAATATGTTATGTTAAATGCGTCCGTAATTTTTATTTATTTATTTTTAAATTTTTTGAGTCAAATCCTGTAATTATTTATGTTAGCTTGATGATCGTGCACACACACTGGGGGAGCAAAAATGATTCTAAATATTTTAATTTTTATGTACATCGTGTTGTATGATATGAATCGTACTATATCATTTGGTGTTATAGAAATTAATTAAAATGTTTTATTTTCCTGAGAAAAATATTTTTTTAAAATATAATTAATCGTACAGTATGAACACCACATCGTACTGGACTATCTGTTATAATTAGAAAGCTCATCCATTAAATTAGGCAAAATTTTGAATTTAAAAAGGTATTCTAATCGTATTGTACCAAATGATCGTATTGTATGATATTCAAAACATTATCTAATTTAATCCTGTGATTAGTTAATAAAATTAGCTTAATTTTAAAATTTTGATCATACTGTACGATCAACAAAGATGATTTTGGCTATCCCATGTTTCGTATTAGACAAATTGCTTTTATATTGAATTGTTCATACAACTATAACTAGTGATCGTACTGTAGAAACATGCAAATTAAACTAATCATACATTACTAACCGGTGATCATTCAATACTAAATGGTGATCATATAGTACTAACATATCAAATTATGCTCATCGTATTAGACAATCCTGCAAACGTACTGTACGATTTTTGATGGCTGAATTGATTTTTTAGGGTTTTATTAAGCCATTTATTTAAGCTTTCTCATAAGACTTTGTAAGAATTTTTTGCAGCCATTGTGTCTTCATTCTTCTGGAGAAAACTTGAAGATAGGACTTGAAAGGGAGAGAGGAAATGATGGAGTTCGAGAGGGAGGATCCATGGAGAGGGATTCGAGGGTGTGCGGAGGAAATTTCATACGGTTGCTCCGACAAGCTTACACCTTAGTATCATCATATTCAAGGTTCGTCTTGAGGAAAGTTTTGGAAAGAAGAAAATCTCTTTGGTGTTAAAGGACCTGGCTCCTCCGCCACACCGGGAGGTGGAAGTGATTTTGTAAGGGCTTCTCCACCTAACTATGGGGGCTAAATGAGAGTCAATAAAGGTTTAGTGCAATACTCAGAGGGTGCCTTCGAGGAGTGGACGTAGGTCAAGGTTTGACCGAACCACTATAAATCTGGTGTATTCTTTCTTTTATTATTTTCACAATTTATTTCCACATTTATTTTTGTTGCGATTAACTGCGTCGATGAAATTAATAATTTATCTTTTTTTATTGTGAATGTAATTTACTTTCGCACCAAGTTATAAAAAGATTTTTCTTTTCATTAAAAAAGTTCTTAAATATCCAACTCATCCCTCCCTCTTGGCGCATCTCGTACTTCCACACCCGGCCGTCAACCGCCATCAAATTTCCTCCTGACCATCGATCATCATCAGACTTCGATTCGATCATCGATCGCGTTGAACTTCTAATCAATCATCGATCGCCACCACACTTTCACTTGGTCACCAATCGTCGCCAGATTTCTGCTCAAATATTATCAAAATTATGTCTGTCTACTGAGAATCACTGGTTCTTCTCCTTGGAACTATTATCGCTAGATATTTTCAAATCATTCTTGCATGTCAAAGGTTGTTGATCTTCTTCTGTCAGAGTTTTCTATCGAGAGAATAAATTCTCATTGTGACTCCTATATAAAAAAAGGACACCAAAACTTGATAGGGGATGTTACCTATCTAAAATAGTAAAATATTTCTAATGTAAAAAAAATCAGAGGGGAAGAAAAAGGAAGTAAGAGAAAGTTTCTTTTGCATAAAAGATGGGCACTAAAGCTTGATTGGGTATGTCGCCTATCTCAGACACTGAAATGCCTCTATTATAAGAAAAAAAGTCAAAGGAAAATAGAATGAAACAGAAAAAAAATTTCTTCAACACTAAATATGGGCACTGAATTTGGGTAGGGGATGCCACCAACCAAAAATAATGAAAAACCTCTAGAGTAAGAAGGAAAGTATGGAAGAAAAGAAGAGCAAAAATTCTAACTTCTACATAAGAGATGGTCACTGAACTTGAGTAGGGGATGCCGTCTACCAAAAACTATAGAATACTTCAAATGCACGAAAGTTAGAGGAGAAGGGAGAATGAGAAAAGATGTCAGAACTTATAGTCAAATCGAGTGGCTCAACGAGACAAATCCAAGGGGCCCAAGATCACCAAATTCTGATATCATTAAAACATTCAAATGCCCAATAAATGGTCCACGATCAAGGGATTCAACATCGACCGTCCATTCAAATTACTCCTAATTTATCCTTGATCTTCCTCCTATTTACTGACAATGCCACTCTTAAAAACTATACCCATCATTTCTCATGAGAGGACCCAAGCAAGAAGAGAAGAGAATGGAGCAAGGAAGCAAAAAGGAAATGAAGAAAAGGAAGAGAGCTCTCTTGCCATCAGACTCCTCCTTGACCACCACTGGATTTCTACCCGGCAGCCACCAACGCCGGAGTTCGGCCCGATTTTGCCCGATCAATTTAAGTCAGATTTTTGCCCGACCACCAAACATCAATGGATTTTCGATCTTCGTTTGTAACTAAATTTCAACCAGGAGTTGATTATTATAATTTGATCGTCCTCATTTTTAGGGACGGGTCTACTTATAATCTAAGCAATTACTAGTGGAATCCTTTCAGCTAGCCATGGCCCCGTAGATTTTCCTTTTTCCAAAGTTTCCATGTAAAAATTATATTCCTTTTTTATTCTAATTGCTAGATATATGTACAGGGCTTAACGAAAAATTTTCTAGCTCTATCGCCGCATATATTCTAGCCCGCAACAACTATAGTGATTAATTGCCAACATTTGCGGTAGCGTGGCAAGTGGTGGGTGATGGTCCATAGCCATGGCTGGCAGGGGTTAGCGGCAATGGTGGTGGTAGTGGTGGTCATTGGCAACAAAAGGTGATCAACAGCCAGTGCATGGTGGCGATAGGCAATGACAACTGCAATTAATTTTTGATGCATTTGAAACACACCCCCAAATCAGATGAATTCCAAATACACAAAAAAAAAAAAAAAAAAAAAAAAAAAAAAAAAAAAAAAAAAATTGAACAAGAATGTGTATTCCAAATGTATCAAAATTTTACAATATTTGTTTATCTTTAAATCAAACTCCAATATTTTCAAAACTTATGTATTTGTAATACTTTACACTTCCTTTGCAGATAACCAAAAAATCCCTTAGAGAAATATAACCAAAAGTTTATATCGATCAAAAATACCCTTACAATAGAATTATGAGTTATTGTGCTTAGTACTATCATGAATGTTCGAAAAAGAAACATGCTAAAATATCTCTTTTCCAAGCACCATCTTCATCTCTGATAATCTAGACATAATGATCCATTTATCATAAAACTTTACTATAATCAGAATTAAGTATATATATCTTGAGACTACCATACATGAAGTTAGGTACGAAGAAGGTTCAAGCTACGTAAGAACTTGTAATTATAGTTTTGAACCTTTTTAAATATTTTTACATTGTGTGTTAAAATATTTTTAAATTTAAGTGAAATTTTATTTGCAACAAATTTATCAATTTTCATTCTCAACATTTCATCAAATTTGTAATGATTTTATCCTAATTTGGGCAATTATAAGAATTTGTTTGCTCATTTTTCAAAGATGATAAATACAGTTATTTCAATGGCATTGATGTAAACAATCTTATTTTTTAGGGGTATTTATATACCTATCATAATTAAAATTCTTATCTATTTACATATCTAAATCACACACATATATATATATATATATATATATATATATATATATATATATATATATATATATATATATATATATATTATGTGAATAAGATATTAAAATAGGGATATTTACATACATGCCATATTATTTCCTACTATTTACATATCTAACACCTAAAATTTAAATATTTCATATCCATCATCTATATGCAACTTTAATATCACATATGACATTTCTATATTTCATTCCTGCCCCTCATACCAACTTATAAATTTTAATATCTCACACAAATTTTAATATTAAAACTTTTTATATTAGATATATAAATAGCATGAAATAAAATGATATATGTGTAATTCTTTATTTAAATATTATTTATTAAAATATTGTATTAATAAATATTTAAATTCTGATATTCGATATATAAATATATAAAACTTATATGATATGTATGTAAATCCTTGTACTACTTACTGCTTGCTTCAGATAATTTTGGCTCCTTTGCTGTTCATTTACTGACATGAACGGCCAAAGAGGGGCAGATTTTAGCACCTGGGGAAAGATTTGAAGTGAAAAGAGTAGAACTGTAGAAGAGTTAGCCACAAGAAGACAAACAGTCACATGCGAATAAAATTAAGAGGAAAAAAAACATTCAAACAGTACCTGCACATGCTCTGGTTGTCTACATTAAGGAAGCAAAAGTGGGCAGCTAATTAATTGTTGGATGGCTTCTAGCTTACTGTAGAACTTTTGTCTTGATTTCTTTCTACACATGAAGGACTATCTTGTTCGATTTTGTCTGAAAAGTTCATCTGCTCCACTGTTCATTGCTCTACATGTAATGCTTCAGTGGATGGTTGTTTTTGGATGGCTGGAAGTTCTTTTAGTATCATGGGGGCCTCAGTTCTGATTCTGGGTTTGGTTTTGGTGGTTTGTTTTTTAAATTAATGTAAGGGATTAGAGGTAGTTTTGGAGAAGTTTCTCTTTGATTTTCATGTTAAGATTGGCTTTGTATTATTTGTTCATTATCTCTTGTACACACATTTTTGAGAGTACAATCATCACACTTACTGAGCTATTTCTTCTTTAGGTACCGGTTGACCTTTACATCACAATATGCGAAAGGGGTAATATCGACGAATTAAGTGACGTGCGCAGCAGCACAGTGCGTCACTTGAAGGGTCAAACAACTCCGATTACTAAATAGACTATGCAATTGCAATCAGGACGTCGAGTTTGCCTAAGAGGGAACCCCTCGCAGTAAAATCGGACAAGATAGGTTAAAACGGACGACTGATACCCTAAATTGACGTGCAACATCTCCAAACGACATCTGATCGTGAAACAAACAACGTCGTTGCATATGGAATGTCTACAACACCTAAAATGGGTTGTAATTTTGTCCAATTAAAATCACACGGTAAAATCTACACGAATTTTGAGACAATGGCGCACAAAGCAAGAAAATGCATGCAAATCGAGACAATTGCGAGCGAATGACCTGTTTCTATCATTTTAGAGTTTAACAGCAATAATAATAATTTATTATTATTATTATTAATCTAACTAATTAAAATATTCAAATCAAATCAAAACTTAAGCCAAAGGATCCCGTGAATCTTATTGAAATGCCTATCGAGCGGCACTAAAACAACCCGTAAATCCCTCGCGTCGATCGAATACTATCTCCAGTCGCGTAGCCCTGCATTGGGTACGCTCATGGCCTCATGGATGGGTATGTGTAGGTGCTCAACATCGTGGGATAAACCGATTTATGTTGCTAATCACCATGTATCGTATATTACCACAATCCTCACTACACACTACGCAGCACTGAATCGCGCTGCGGCCAAGATAAATTCTGATATGCGATTTTGCAGTCAGGGCAAAGGGCAACAAGCCTCAAGGCCATCAGTCTGTGGCGAACTGCGTTCAAAAAGCGTGGAAAGTGGGTGAGTATGGATAGTTACGGCATCCCGAAAATCACCATGCATTGGTACTCAATGGGTACTGTTAACCTTCATGTAAAAACCAAAAGAAGAAAAAAAAAGAGAAGCATCACAGTCATACCTTGCCCGACGGATCCCAGAATTCTGCCGCGAAACCTGCCGAACTCCTCCAGAAATTTTGCTCAAATCCCGCTGAATCGCTGCAAACGGCGCCGCTCTGATCAATTTCCCGCGATTCCTGCAGAAATCTCGCGATCTCGCCTCGGTCGTTGCTCGGATCGCGTCTATAAAATGAAGCAGAACTCTGCCTTCAGTCACTGCTCTTTCACACGCCGAATCCCTGCCTCTGCTTCCCGAAATCCACTGCTCCCACGACACTCTCTTCCCGACCAAAGCTCTGCCCAACTCCACTGCCTCCTGATCTCCCCTCAATCCCAAGCCCAGCAGCCGAAATCCTCCCAGCCGCCGACCTCACCTCAGCCAGATCCTGTCCAAGCCCTGATCCTTGCCCGATCTCCACTCCTCTGTCCGACCCCACACATCAAACCCGACGCTGTGTCCGGTCCTCCGTCCAGAGAGAGAGAGAGAGAGAGAGAGAGAGAGAGAGAGAGAGAGAGAGAGAGAGAGAGAGAGAGAGAGAGGGATCATCTTCTCCCTACCTGGAGCCGAAACCCGCCTCTCCCTTTGCCTTTGCCTTGCTTCTTCGGCTCCTTCAGTTAGATCGGGAGTTAAAACATTTTGATCGGAGGCATTAACGTGAGCTCGAGTGCTGTGAAGGTAACTTTCTCCCTTCCGTGTCCTCCTTCGGCCAAATCCCATAAAATCCCAAACCGAGAGCATGGGAGGGGAAGGGAAGTTTTATTTTTATCTTATTTTATATTATTATTATTATTATTATCATTGTTATTTACTTTAATAATAATTAATTAGTATTAATCATAAGTTAGTATTAATTAATTGAATTTAATTACAATTAATTATAATTAATTTTTTGATCAATCATAATTAATTAAAGTTAATTATGATTAATTGAAATTAATTATGATTGTTAATTAATTAATTGTGAATTAATTTTAATTAATTAAAATTAATTAAAATTAATTATCTTTAAATAATAATTAATTATTATTCATCATTAATTAATCATAATTAATTTAATTTAATTATGTTTAATTATATTAATAATTAATTATTAATTAAACTTATATTAATTATAATTAATTAAACCTAATTTATTCTAATTAATTATTATTATTAATAAATAATTATAATAATAATAAAAATAATACAAAAATAATCCCCCCACTCTCCTTCCTCGATGTCCGTGTCGGACCGGCAAACCAACTAAGCACACCTTTGTTGACCGTGGTAGGAGGGAACCCGGTGCGACACCTACGACGAGGTAGGCGAGTGACCCCTCGATCCATGTGTCATCCACGACTACCTCACGGAGGTATGAATCTTTCTAAACTCAAAACCCTACTTCAATATTCGTGGCAAATCGGAGAACTATCCTATGCACGCCTTTGTTGGCCGTGGTAGGATGAGACCCCGGTGCGGCACGTACGGCGAAGCGGGGTCGCTCATAAGTACCCCCGGGCGGGGTGAAATGTCAAAATTGCTATCTTTTCAAAAAAAAATACTTTTTAAAAAAAAACCCCATGCACGCCTTTGTTGGCCGTGGTGGGAGAATAAATATAATACAACTGCCGCGGTGTCTCAACAACACCAACCGTGCACGTCTTTGTTGACGTGGCGGGTAGGCGGTCTCTTGGTTTTTTTCCCCTTAACGGGGGAGACGTCGGGAGGCTGCTGAAATTTGGATTGAAAATCCAAGGACTTGGAGCAATTTGGAACATAGACATGATTGAACTGAAAGGACATGCAAGAGCTATATTGAACAAAGATCCGGACATGGACTTGCTTGATTCAATTGACTTAAGTGAACTTAAACTCAAATAAATTTGAAAGTATAAAGTTTGAATTTACATTTGATTTGAAAATCAAATGAGGAGAACAAAGGACTTTGACATTGAATTTGAATCTAAATATGCAATGAATTCAAAGCCAAACTTAAATAAAGTTGAACTCGAATTTGAAAAAAAAAAATGAACAAGCTTGGATTCGATTTGAATCAAGCACAGTGGACATGAGCTTGGGCTTGAACTTAAGCAAGAATTTGATTGAACTCAAAGGACTTGTGGACATACATTTGAACATGCATTTGAACAAGGAGTTCACACTTGAACTTGCAAATGATTTACAAAGAAGACTTAAACTCTACAAGATAACAAGTGGACCACTTGAACTCAAATGAACATGAGATTTGAATTTGAATCATAACACTAAGCTCCTAATAAAGATTAAGAAATGATCATTTCAATTTCAAAGCAAATGTCAAATGGATTTGTGGAGAATCTTAGAACAAATCTCAACTTAGAAAGAGCATTGAAATAGATATCAACAATCAAGCAAAAATGATTCATGATGGACAAGCCTTCAGTGCACTCAAGAAAACGTCGATGAACAAATAAGCTTGTGATACAACTTGTTTTTCAAGCAAAAGCTCACACACAAAGTCACTACAAGCTTTGGTTGCAATCAATGGTCCAAAGCATTCAAATGAACTAAAGTAAATCAATCAAGCTACGAGAAAGGAGAAGGAATTTGCAAGTGTGATTGCAAATAGCAAGAAAGCATGAATACTGTGGTTTTTACATACAAGTTGTGATATGGGGAGGAGGTCATTGGACCATAATAAATCATCTATAACGAAGGGCATGTTAACTTACCTACAAACTACAATCTAGGACCTTTAGAGGTGTTATAATTGGGTCATGGATGTCATGTCAATAGAAGTGCAAATTTTCAATTGACAAATAGAACTAATGTTGTTACTCGCATCATGGGTCCAATGATGATGTGATGGAAAAGATATATCATACATCGATGATTGCTTGGAGTCGGCAAAAAGAAATATACAATCAATGCATGTATGAGAGGTACATTAGATTCATGAGCAAAGGAAAGAAAATCTCTTGAAGGAGATTCTAATTATTGTCAAAAGCAATCGATGATCGGACCAATACATCAACCGAATACTACTCAATTTCCTACAAATGCTTCAATGCTTTCTTGTTAAATGAAATGTAACTGTCAAAAGAATAATGATTATGTGCATCAGAAGAAAGTACCTAAAAGTCATTGTGGAAGACTTATTGTGGAATTGACATGACATCTATGAGCAAATATTGTAGAATTATAAGAAATATGAAATTTTGTTGGCCACTGTAGAAGACTCATTGACTCCCAATATATTTTCCGTAAGCAAAGTGTAAATTGACAATGCATACGAGTTGCTATAAGAAGTTTATTGCACATACAACAAATTGTCTGTAAGCAAATACAAAAGTTCTACAACAGATGCAGTCATTTATAGCAAGGCAAGAGGTTATTTAGTGCACTATGACCCGCCTACAAAAATCAACAAATAGTGCACGACAGTCTACCTGTACGAAGCAGCGAACAATTCTATTCAGAAGCTGCTATGCCACGCCACCGGATCTGCAACATTCGTACAAGCAGACAGAAGGCGTCTACAATTATTTCAAAGTACCCCTGCACATGCACTATAAATTGTATACACATAGGTACACTAAAAGGGGTAAAAATAATTATAAAACCCGTATGGGCCCCGACGAGCGTGTTATTGGTACACATGTGACGTCTAGGGATACTGCGCGGGTTGACAAGTGAATTCAGGTTCGAAACCGATCCTTCTATACGGGTCAATAGAAGTCGACAGGGTTCGAACCAACAAACAAATGTACGGTTGTGGCGACCGTCATATTTACCTTAATACATTCATATTAGGCCTTCAAGGCCTATAACAATATGAATTCACTAATAAGGGCATAAAAGCCTACAAAACCCGATCCTCTGTCAACAGCCCGACAGAGTTGACAAGGTTCAATCCATAGAGAAATAACTCCAAACACCCCGATGATGGCCGTGTTGAATGCAGATCTCAACCGGAGGGGTTCCCAAATACTTTCAATCGTCTCCCAAATATCCATATTCCAAAGCTCCACCCAAATACCTACGAAAATCCAAGACTCCCCAAAAATTCAAAAATTCCAAAAATATTTAAAATATGAAATCCAACTATCCACACTTAAAGCAAATTCCATCCGCCCTCCGCAACAGTTTGCCGAGGCGGACAAATTCAAATTTACTCAAGCTCACAAAGAGCGAAATGCCTAGTCGAAAATATCACTAGGATCCATTCTCAAACAATCTCTTACCAGTAAGGACGTGGTACATGTCCTCTAACCGGCAGTTTCGCCGCCAAATGGCACTGCAGGTAAACGGTTATGACCCGGGGCCCTCTGAACCGAGTGGTTTTGCCGCCAAATGGCACCACAGATTGCGGTTATGGCCAGAGCCAATACGCTCCTTAATGGCGTTAAATCCTTGAGATATGAATCAATAGGGTATGATTGATAAGGCACAAAGCCCTCTGTTAGCTAAAGTGGATTCAAATTTCTCCCCTTAGACAAACATCCAACCCCGGTCTACAAGGTCCCCTTGGACGAAGCAACCCATGGCTGCCGACAAGGATCCTTCTGTCAAGTTGGGTCGACTACCTCCTCTGACTAAGTAGACCAGGGACCATGATGGCCCGGGACGACGGAACCATGGGATCTTGATCGGGTCTATCATCCATTCCCCCACCATCCGCTTTAAGTGCACGATGGTGAAATTTCATTTTTTTAAATATCAAATATCCAAACTTTTCAAATTTCCAAGATTTCAAACATTAAAATTTCAAATCTCCAAATCCTAATCCTATGCTGCTACTATATGCCAGATAACACGTATACTCTACGTATCTGATTGACGACTAGCCTTAATCAAAAGTTCTTTCTCATGATTGAGAGGGGTAATTAACTATAGGGGCTTGCGCCTATAGGAAACCAGAACTCAGATCATAAAAGTCCTCACAAAATGAGGGCGAAATCTCTTTGTAGTGTATTATCTACAAACTCATCTGCCTTCCAAAATTTACCTCGGAACTTAGTTCGTTAAAACTCTCTCGCCGAATAAGAAAAGCGAGTAGAGGCCGAAGCCGAATTTTCGGAGCCCACAGATTTTTGGCGACTCCACTGGGGTTTGGTTTCTCTTTCCATCTTTGGCTAGTCGTCTCAGTGCTATAGTAGCAATTATTTCAAATCGTACTCAAGATTTTGAGTCTTTCAAAATGATCGTTTAATGATTCAAAACTCTGAATTTTCTAAAATGATCATTCAGCGAATTTATATGCATTTGGCAGTTTTTAAATTTATATTATTTTAATTGCTTGCTAATGTTATTTTCTCTTATTTTTGTGTTATGTGTAAGTCTCTGTATTTTGAAAGTGCGGGGTGATGTATCAGAATCTGATTACTAACCCTTACCTTTCATTTATGCAGATGGATCTACAGAACACGCCGATGACTGTCCAGCTGGGACAAGGAGCCAGGATCCAGCTGACTAATGCTATTATTGAGACCGGAAACACCGGAGCTACCATCCAGTTTGGTAGCGTTGACTTCCCGGCGATTGCTGCAAGGAATGATGCCATTCCTGTGAATGGTAGGAATGTTGAGAAGTCTGCCAGAAGACTCAATGCTGATGAAGCTGTCACCCGTCGTGTGCATCTGCCGGCACAACGACCTATTGCTGAAAATTCTCGTGGGAGAATTTCTGTGTTCGAGAGGCTGTCACAGCCTGAGGCCCTGACCACTAGAAGAATTGTGAATGGTGGAAGAGTCTCTGTGGTGACTACAAACACCACACCCCTGCCGACCAGGTTATCTGCGCCTGGAGAGTACAATGCTGAAGCCTCCTCATCTAGAGGGAGGCCTACGAGAAGACAAAGGAGAAAGATGAATGCTGAGCTCCGAGCTCAGCAACAACAACTCCCTGTTCACCCTTCCAATCTGTCGGCCCAAGTGCCTGAAGCCAATGTTCCTACCTGGAACAAGTTTTCTGACTTAAAATGGGTGAAAAGGAATAGCTCCACTGGTGAGCTAAAGAAATCTTTTTGGGAGCAACGACAGGAGGTCCCAGCTCCTCCAAAGAGAAAGGAACCTGAAACTCTCTCAGCCCGGGTCTATCGAGTCTTGAAGACTGTAAAAGATAAAGGTCTGAAAAAGAAAAAGTTCCAACGGCCCTTAGTGATAGAGGCCAGAAGAACTCCGCCAAGAGAACGTCTATCTGCTGTGGCGGAAAGAAGAGAAAGAAGATATGTCCCACGCGGTGAACATCGGGGTGTGACACCTGAACCATATATTCAGGGATCCACTGCTAAAAGGTCCCGGTGGAAAGGAAAACAAGTCTGGAGGCCAAAGCCTCGAAGAAATGAGAAAGAAAGAAAAGAAAGAGGAATTGATCTGGGCGTGACATCTGGTGAGGCTTCCCGGAGATCCGCCCAAGTCTACAAACAACGTCAGAAGTGGGCCCCAAAAAGGACCCATAATGACACTCCTCCAGACGGTAGACACCTTGGAGAATCCTCTAGGAGATCCCGTCTCCCTCTATCCCCTCCAAAGAAAGAGACTAACTTCGATCACAGGCCACTGATCGAAGAAGTCCCCGTGCCTAATCAGGAGCCGGAAATCCAATGGCGTCGCCGCTCGGAGATCCGAGTACTGGAGGAAGGTATAGATGATCAAAATCTAGAGGAAGAAGAATTCCTTGAAGGGGAAGAAAATATTGGAGAAAACATTGATGAATTTATGGAGGAAAATTTAAAAGAAAATATTGATGAATTTCTAGATGAAAATTTAGAAGAAGAAATTCAAGAAACAAATGACACTCTGGATATAGAAGTTGTCTATATGGTGACACATATAGACATCGATGATGGTGCCAATTATGATGACGATGAAGATGAAGAGCGGTTGCAACCGCCACCCAGACAAGTATATCGTCGTCGTCGTCGAGAAGGGTCCACCACTGGCAGAAGTCGTCATTCTCAAGAAGAAGAAGAAGAAGAAGTGGAGGAAGTAGATGAAAACCCTTCTGAAGCCGAGAACGTCACACTCGCTGAAATGCGACGACAAATGAGGCGACAAATGAGGGCCAAAGACAGAAATTTCTCAGTTAAATGAGAAGATGACTGAGATGATGGCTCAAATGGGGGCGATGATGCAGATAATGCAGAGAAATGCTACTATTGGCGCCATGCCTAATCCTCCTGCTGACCCTCCAAACTTCCAAGCACCACAAAGTTCAGGAGTACAGGGAGCCCCTGAAGGTGGTCGCGAAGCCCATAATATCGTTCGTCAGCCCACCCCACAAAATATTGCAAGCACTTCCGAACCGGTAACTGCTGCACAGTTGGAAGGAATAATCACAGAAAAGATCAGGGCTATTATAGCCGTCGATCAAGCAGAAAAGATGGTGGGAAAAGGTCGTCCGTACCCAGCTGAGTACGACCAAGTACCATACCCGAAAGGGTATTCGATCCCAAAGTTCAACACTTTCAACGGTAATAACAACCCCAGGCAGCACCTGGCACAGTTTAAAGCCACTTGTGGGAACACAGGAGGAAATGACGTCCTACTCTTCCGACAATTCGTCAGTAGTTTAACAACAACTGCTTTCGAATGGTACGCTGAACTACCAAACGATTCTGTGAAGACTTTCGCAGAATTAGAAAATATGTTCGTGAAGAGATTCGTCAGTGCAACAGAGAAGATCACGATCGCTGACCTCGCTCTGGATAAGAGAAAAATAGAAGAATCAGTGACTAAATACATCACTTGCTGGCGAAATTTGAGCATGAAATGTGAGCAGCAGTTAGAAGAAGAGCATGCCGTACAGTTGTTAATGGGCAACATTGATGACAAGATGCAACCCTTCCTGTGCATGGCTACAATCAACACCTTTCAAGACTTGCTCGACAGAGTGGCCAAATTTCAGAAATTGAATTTGTCCAGATCAGAAAATCACGCTGATAAGCCCAAGAAGGCTAAGGCCCCGGGTGCTAGAAGGGGTGAGGCCGACTCTACATTCTTCTCCAGAGCTGATAGAGAAAAACAGGTGATTTATAATGTAGACAAGGGCAAGCAGCCGATGCAATATCAAGAAAAGCCCAAACAGGCCTACAACCCCAACCCCCAACCAAAGTTGATACTAGGGGGAAATGATAAGCCACGAACTTATCAAGCTGGAGGCTAGAGATAGGCAATAGGAACTGGTGATAGAACGTTCCAATCCCTCAAAGATAAAATGAATAAAGAATATTCATTCAAAAGGGAGAGTGTCGCCAAATTATTTCGACAAGTGTTGAAATCGGGTCTAGAACTGCCTGAATGCAAGAGACCCGAAGAGTCAAAACACACTGGTGACCCAAATTATTGCCCATATCATCGGGTGCTGAGCCATCCTATTGAAGATTGCTATATCTTCAAGGATTGGCTTGAAAGAAAATATCAGAAGGGAGAGATCACATTGTCCGATAATGTATTGTCTCACCCTAAAAAGGAATCAGCTCGGGTAGTCACATCCTCTTCCGTACCCCTGGTTGAAGAAAGGAGAAACAAAAAGAAGCCAAGTCAAGAAGAACAGTGGGAGACTGCGATCTCCAAGAAGACTGTGAAAATGTTGAAGCAGCTTGAAGGAGTTCCAGGTATAAAGTGGAAGTCTCCTGTTGAGCCCATGATAAACTTGAAGGAACTACCGATGGTGCAAGCTTCTACTTCTAAACAATTTTCCAACCAAGTTGGCACTTCGAAGTCTGGAAGGGTGAAATCCTCCAAGAAGAAGACTAAGTTAAAGAAGCCCAAGGAGAAGATGACTGCAACTCAGAGGGTTATTGACAGTTTGGATGAGTACTACCAGACTGTGAGGCGACCTATCAAGCTCGCTGACTTCATGTCGGAGCTTAAGATAGACGAAGCCGAAGAAGATGATGAGAATTCTCTTCCAACAGAAATATGTCGGGTCATCTCGGTGACACCGAGTACTTTGACAGAAGAGGAATACACAGAAGTACCCTATGAATCTTGTATGATGGTTTTGCCAATGGATTATAGTTCGGAGGAGGATTTATATTTTCCAGAGGGAGACGAATCAGACCCCAGTATAGCGTCTCGGATGGGACATGTAAACCTGGGTGGTGATTCTGAATCAACAGATGAGTCCCTAGACACGACAATGGCTGACTCTGAAGAAAATGCACAGTTAAATGACTCTGAACCGGAGGAGATTGCTCAAGTGCAGTTAAGAAGTGGCAAGATACTACCGCCTCCACCGAAGAAAGTGGTCTCCAACAAAGACAAGGAGAAAGAGATAATTATCAACGATGACATTATCCCTGAAGATCCTAAGAAAAAGAAGACTTCAGCCAATGGGATAGATTATAATATCTTATCCCATCTAAGAAAAATTCCAGCACAACTCAGCATATACAATGCTTTGGTGATGTCTAAAGACCTTCGGGAGACTCTGATTCAGGTTCTCAAAGATCCCGAAAGATACGAGGCGTATTTTGCTGAACGTAGTTTGACTGAGGTTCTGCAAGCTTGAAATGAGCCATTCATTACTTTCTCCGAAGAAGACATGATGCTCAGAACTGCATATCATAATCGTCCTCTGTATGTTACTGCAGAAAACGATAAGCTGATCATCAGTCGAATCTTAATCGATCCTGGATCCTTCGTGAATCTGATAAACTTGAAAGCACTAAGATCCCTCTGCCTTGATGTGGAACACCTCGGGCCAGATAAACTGATGGTGCATGGTTTCAACGAGAAAGGGCAGAAAACCCTTGGATCATTCATGCTCCCTCTAGTATTTGGAGAGCTCCATATAGAAGCTAAATTCCATGTGATTGATGCTGATACTTCATTCAAGGCGCTACTAGGTCGTCCCTGGTTGCATGAATATGGCATTGTCCCGTCAACATTACACCAGTGTATGAAGTATCTCAAAGATGGAGAAGAGTTCAGGATCTCTGGTGACATTCAACCCTTCACAGTTCATGAAGCAACAGTTTATGAAGATGCACGGTACTTCATGCCAAAGAAGCAAAAGTCTTCGAGCTCTCTCGAAGCTAGAGCATCAAACTCAAAGGCTGTAAAGCGACCTGAACGAGAAGGTGAGAAGAAGCAGGTGGGGAGAAAGAAGGTAATGCCGACTCTTCTCAAGGCACCGACCATTCCTAAAGAGAAGAAATTTGTACCTCATCTGGGAAGTGACACAGATGAAGATGATGTTACTCCTGCTAAATCTCAAAAAGTATGCCAGTCCATAGATGAATGGAGTAGGCAGGTCGAATTTTTAAATGATGATTATGACTACGACTCTATTTATATGAACACGGTGCAGAATGTGTTCTCTAGAAGAATAGACAGTCTATCAATTTCAGATAGTGTGCTCGTAGTCACGCGTGTTCCCTTACAACATTTCAAAGAAATTATTCCACGCGAGGTGCATAAAGTTGAAGAACTCGCCACTCTCTATCTGCCTCCCCGTAAAAATGGGACTATTCCAAAGAATGTGTTATATTCTACGGGAGAGTTGACCTCATTTTTGTATGAGATCACTAAAGCCCTTCCAAACTCCAGATTAATTTTTGATCCTAGGATCTACTCTAGACCTTAGGATTCTTTCCTAGAGCTAGACCTTAGAGCCTACTCTAGAGCCCAGGATTCCCTTAAATCCTAGATCTTAGAATCTCTCTAGATTCTAGGATAATTCCATACTCAAATCAATCTCTACCCTTGATCAATTCAAACCTCAAATCAACCTGAACTCCATTCAATTCAAATCCAAATTAATTCAAATTTCAAACATATCCAAACTTTGACTCAATTCACTTGAGAATCCAAATTTCAACCCAGACTTTGATCCTACCCTTAATCTAGCCTTGACCCTATCCATCCATTAGCAATCACAACATGATTGTAAATGGTTTGGATATTTCAATTTTAATTATTCAAACCTGAAATTCATTCCAAATCCAAAAATCCAAACTCAAATCCTAAGTCTTAAGGCCCTGTCCTAAAGATCCTTTTCAAAGAATTTTCAAACATTTCAAAACCTAGCCAAATGGCCTCTGATTCAGGGTCTATCGCTTGCAAAGTGATAAGACAAGTCTCTAGAGGTTACCCTCCAACTTTGAGCTCATTCTGAGGTCTCTAACCCCAGAATCTGAATTAAAATCCAAAGGCTGTAGAACCTTCAAATATTTACAGCCTATACCACTGAACCTAACCCCTTTGAGATCTTGATCTTGGAATCCTTATCAAAGCCTCCAATCACTTCCAGACCCTTGATTTTAACCCATTGAGCAGTAAACTGCATTTTTCAGACCCACTTTTGACCATAGTTGACCAATAGGTCAAAATTGACCAAAATACCCCTATGGGGCTCAAATAGGGATTTCAAACCAAATGAGCTCCAAATTAAATGCAACCACCTTTAACAAGTTTCAAATGTCATTTCAAATCTTTTGAACCTATTTCCAACCCTTGGGTCAACCTGGTTGACCAAGTCAACAGGTTTGACCCAAGAGGCCCTTTAAGGGTCCAAACATGTGTTTTGACCCAAATGACATCTCTAGGCCATCCAACCACTTCCTTTGGACTTGAAATATCATTTCAAACCTGTTGAGCCCAAACTCAGACCCTGGGTCAACCTGGTTGACCAAGTCAACCTAGGTTGACCAAACAGGCCCTTAAGGCTTCAAATAGTAATTTGGACCAAATTGACCCCTCCACACCCTGGGACCACATCCAATAGACTCAGGACTATAGCCTGAATATCTTGAATCCATTTCAAGCCCCTGAACCCAACTGGTTGACCAAGTCAACCAGTTTTGGCCTAAAAGCCCATTAGGGGCCCATTAAGCATTCTTGATTCAGTTGACATACATGACTCTTGGAATCACCTTCCAATCCACCCAATCAGCCCATTTGGATTACCTAGATGCAATTCCATAAACCCTTGATTGGGTTGACTGGTCAAACCAAGTCAACAATGCCTTAAGCACCTCTTTGAATTGGTCAAACCTCCCATTTTGACCTCAAAGAGTATGAGTTTAGGCTTGGAGCCTCTCCAACCTGTAGCCTTGACCCCTCCTATGCCACATCAGCACCCATTGACCAGTTGACCGGTCAAAATGGTCAATCCCCCCCTTAAACCTTATTTTTCATGGTCAAAGCCCTATTTCCTCCCTATATCACATGCCTAAAAGCTTCTTTTTGCTTTATTTCCCTAATTAATCCCTGCTTAAGCTGCTCCAAGGGTTTGGCTTAGGCTATTTAGGCAATGTTCCCTCCCACTCATCCCAAAGCCGCCCAATAGGAGTGAGGCATGTCCAGCCTTTGGGTCAGCCTTCTGGCTGTCCCAGGGACACTTGGCATCATCTGAGGACGTGGTGGGTCAATCCCAGCCATCCATTTGGCTTGGGGGCGTTTAAATAGGGGGAAAAGGCCCTAATGCCTCATAACCTAACCCTAACTCTCTCTCTCTACTCAAGGCCTCTCAAGCCCAGCCCCCTGTTCCATTGAGCTCCCCAGACATCTCTCAACACTCTCCCACCGAAATCCCTCCGGTCAAAGGCCTTTTCCGGCGAGATCCCGGCGACCCTAGCTTGAATCCGTTCAAGGGAAGCTAGCAATCGATCCAGGAGCTTTCAAGCCGTGGACTCTTCTACAAAAAGGAGCGTGGACAGTCTACAAGTGCAACAAATCCATAAACGGTCTAATCCGTCCAAAATCAAGGTGAAAAACTCAAACCCTAGTTCTAGGGACACTAGTTTAATTAGCTTTTTATTAAGCTCGTTTTAAGTAAAATAAATTACTCCCCATTGATTCTCTTCACTTAGGGAATCTAAGTTTAAAATTTTAACTCATTTGATTCACTGGATCGAGAGAACAAGTCAAAGAATGGGCTCTAGGGCTCGGTTCGCTGGCTGCATGAACTGAGCCCTATTTGGTCCGTTGATCTCTCGATCAACGGATCGGATCACACCGTTTCACCCATTGATCAAGCGTGTACTCGATCCCATGGCTCAAGCTGCGGTCCGGCTCGATCCTGACCGCCCGTTCAAAACCGCGGGATGAACTCTCCGCTGTTGGATCTTGCTCAATCGGATCAGACGGCGGGATCTGATCCCCGCCGTTGAACGACCCAGGCATTCGATCGAACGGCCCGCAGTGCCTGCTGACGTGGTTAAGTGAACCGCGTCCCGCGCTCTGCAGCCGACGCGTGGATGACCGCCGCCTTCCACGTGGCACCCCGCCGTCGCCGCGTTTTGGCTGGTCGAACCAAAACGCGCCACTTGTCCCACTAACAGCCGCCGTTTTAATTAAGTGAGTTTAATTTAAAATTAAAGCTATTTAATTACAGAAACTTTGAAAATTAATTAAAAATTATTTATAAATCCAAAAATTAATTTTAAAATATCAAAATCTTCAGAATTTTAAAACCTTTCAAATGAAATTAAAATTACTTTGAAATATTTAATATATCTTAAATAATTTTAAAATATTTAAAGTTTAGTATTTTTAATTAGTAATTAATCAAAATAAGTCAAATTAATTAATAATTTCAAAATAATTTACTTTGAAATTCATTTCAGATTATAAAAAAAATATTTTAAAATATAATATTTCAATTATTCTTTAATATTTTAAAATATTTTAAATTCTTTTAAAACTATTTAGTTAATTAAATAGTAAATTCATATTTAAATACTAAATTAAATATTGACTAAGATTTAATCTCTAATTTTAGAGTATTTTATATAAATTAGAGGATCTCTCAAATTAAAATTATTATTATTTTAATTATCTTATTTTAAACCATATATTTATATATATATATATATATATATATATATATTATATATATTAATATATATATATATATATACATATACATTATGACATTTATTTTAAAATTATATTTACTTAGATAATTAAATCATGAGAGATCCTTTGAAATTTTAAACTTTGATTAAGCATACTTGAACAAAATTAATGGGGAATGGTGGTTAATTAATTAGCAATTATTTTAATTGTTCATTGGTTAACCCCTTAACTAATTAACTTTTATTTTGTTAATTACATGCTTAAGGTGCACACACCACCTAGCTTAGGCTCTCCTAGATCTAAGGACTTGTTTGCTTGCTATTGTGTATATATGTTATGTTTACTCAAAGGGTTAGAGGAACTTTGATTTGAACCTATTCAAAAATTAGTGACACATTTAAGGACAATAATTAGGGACTCCGATTAGAAAACTTAGAAAATTTATTGTGTTTAGAATTGATATCCTTTTGACTTGAAATTTGAACCATTTAAACTTAGTGACATTCTTAGCCCTAGACATTTATTTTACTGATTTTTGAAATCATTAAGACCATTAATTAATTTTCTAAGTCTTAACCCTTAATTGAGCCTCTAAACTTCCAAAAATTGTAATAAATCCAATTTAAATCCAAAAAATATATATAAACCCTCAAACTGACCAGAATCCAGTCCTTAATCCATGATAATTAAAAGCCCCTTGATTTGACAGCAATTTAAACCCTAATTTAATTTTAAGTGAAAATCAATATTTAATTAAGATAATTAATTAATTATAATTAAAAATTCCAAAATTTTCCCAAACACTTGGGAATCTCTCCTTAGGACATTTCTGACCTTTGGAGTTGATTTCAAGGAGTTTGGGATTCATTTGGAGGAAAATCACAAAAGAGGCATTCTAATTAAGAAATTTCCAAAATTCAATAAAATACCCAACTTCAATAATTCATAACTAATTCCAAAAAAATCCAAATCACCCAAACTCACTTGCATTCAACTCCTAATAAGGTCTAATATTTATTAAAAATATTAGATTCCAGAAATTTGTAATATTTCAAAAAAAGTCAACAAATCGGTCAACTCTAAGTCAAAACTAGTTCAAAACTTCAAACCTTCATAATAAAATGTAGAAAAATCCGATTCCAACGTACTTACCTTCTAACTGATCGTAGTAAGGTCTAGTATTTTAATAAAATACAAATATTCCAGAATTTGAGCTTAATCATAATTTCAACTTTTAACCCTTTAATTAAGTGATTAAAATATTCAAAATTCTTAAAAAACTCATAATCACTCTAAAACTCCAGAAAATATTGGTTTAATGCTTAAAACACTTAACAAATCCTTTCAAACACAACAACCACCCTAAAGATGAAGTTTATTGGCTGGACTACTCCGGGCTGCGGGGCTAAGTGTCCTAAGGAGGCTGGTTCCTCGAGCCTGGTGGCACAACGCCACGAATGGATTCTAAGGGGTTTTAAATCTTAAAATAGATTAATCTTTAATTATTTAACTTTTATTAAAAATCTTTAATTCAATTACATTAATTTGGTTTATCGGCTGGACTACTCCGGGCTGCGGGGCTAAGTGTCCTAAGGAGGCTGGTTCCTCGAGCCTGGTGGCACAACGCCACGAATCAATTAATGGCAAACTTAAATTAATCAAACTTTAAAAATCAGTAACTAACTCATTTTTGTATTAATCCACTTTTTTAATTCCAACCAATTTAAATAACTTAATCAAACCCGATTGCTACTGGGTAACCCAGGCCTACGAGGCTATTAGCTTAGCCCCAAGGAAGATGAAATAAACTTCACGGCCTCGGTGTGAAACAAAGGTAGTAGTCAATTAACTTTTAAAATATGTCTAATTAAAATTCTTAATTCATTAATACTTAAATTTTAATCTAAATTCCCTCTTAAGCCTTAACAAACCCACACTTTTAGACAACTTCAATTAATAACCCACTTTAGGATCTACCCCAGCCACACGACCTTTCTCACACACTTTAGATGATGTGCTAGGACAACCAACTCTAGATTTAGGTTAGGCCGGTGTTTACTTTACTGCTGTGTGCCGGATTTTTCGTAGTTTTCATTGCATGTTGTGGATGAAATTGCTTTGCTGTGTCTGCTTACTTTTTCTGTACTCTGTGGATGGATTGATGTGTTTGGCGACTAGATTACCCTTAGGTTAGGTACGATCTGGATGTTGACACAGTTTTCTGCAGGTGGCCACGCTCATGCAGGGCAATATAAAAAGGGGGCAAATAAAAAAAATGCATAAATATTATAAACTCTTTGCACAGGTGCTTCAGCTGCTAAAGCCCCTAAATCATGAAAAGAGCGTGGCCAGTGTGTTTACTTTATTTTCTGCTCATATACAACTGCTTGGGAATAACTGCTTTTTATATATTAATTGCTTAGGATAACCCTGCAGGTGAGTCTAGATTTTTATTTTGTTATTAATGTAATTTGTGTAAGTGTCAAGTGTTGTGAAAGTTGATTTTGAGGTTGGATACATAGATCCAAAGCTTGGATTCCAAAGAGGAAAGGATACCCCTTTAGGGAATACTCCTTTTCCATTTGGAAATCCAAATTTGGATCATACCTTTTCCTTACCCAAAGAAGAAAGAGTGGCCTTCCCCCTTTGAGGGAAGTGCCCTCTTGTCCATTTGGGTAATCCACTACGAAGATTCCAAGAAGATTAAAGAAAATGAGTCAAAGAAGAATGAGATTGAAGATTTGAAGATTGAGAGTATCCCACTCAAAATAACTTGCGTCATTACTAGGTTTAGAATCCGGGTTGTTGTCAGTGGTGCCCGACCACTTTACTTTCTGTAATATTCTGGTTTGTAATAAGCAAGGCAATTCTGCCTATGGACATTTATTAATTAATTTGTATTTGATGTGATGATTTGATTGCCTTTAGGATTACTTGTTTTTACTAGTTTTTTTTTTTTTTGCGATTGCATGCCGTTTTTTGTTTTCGCCTGGATACGTGAGACTCGTGAGGGTGTGAAAGTTTTCTACTCATAACCTTAGAAGTCTAAAATTTTAGTGAGTCTAAATAACATAGAAAGATAACGAATCTAGGGAATTAGCCGGGGATCGCCCCCGGGGTCGCATGCATATTTTTGCATTCTTCTTTCCTTGTTTTAGACCCTTCCCCGCCTGCGGGTAGAGTCCGGATAGTCTGACCTATGAGGACGAGGTGCCGGACCTGGGGAAGTCCAGTCTTCTAAAAAATTATTTTATAAGCCTGTTTTTAAAAATTTCAAGCATATTTGATTTGAGGTTGTTAACCAGCATGTATTGCATTAGATACAAATTAAAGAGTCAAAATTTTAATTTCATAGTCCTTAGCATTTTTGCACCCAACATAAGTCAAAGGGGCCAAATAGGAGAATCTCTAGATGTCGGCCCCAACTCTCTAAAACTTTAAATACAACGTCCCTACCACTCTTTCATAAAAAGACCGGATTCATGTATTTTAAATCGATTAGGTGGTTAGCTGGCTCCCCAATCCAGGCCGGGGTAAGTCCAGACCTTGCACTGCATTAGTTAGGATCGGACGACTGTGGTCCAGTGTCCAAAATAGATTTAGGTTCCGGGGCAGATCTTTGATTATAAGACCCCAAACTTCGGGAATATAGTCCCAAATTTCTAATAAAATACTTAACTCTAATTAAAGCTTCATTTCAATCCTAAAACATAAAGCCCAACACTTAGATTAAGTTGGGACACTTCCGGATGGTTCTGGAATCTCAAGGTGTCCCCTACCTCTCCTCCTTTAACTCCGTTAATAACTGCTCAATTTTGATCCATTCCCTGTTGAATTTCCAAAAATTCACTTCCTTTTTGATATCACTCCTAGAAAATCTAACAAAATTCTGCCACCATTTTAATCGGGAGTTTTCGTAGGAGATTTTTGTCTCCCTACGATGTAATTAACTACGAGGGCTTGCGCTCGTAGGAGATTTGGAACCACACACACCTGATCTTAAAAAAAAATTAATTTCCAAAATTTTATTAGATTTCCTTGGGAAAAGTTAAGTAATGATCGTCATAGTTGCATTAGAAGGATTATCGTAGAATGGTCATTTCCCTTTGGGGAGATACATCCTTCTTCGATAAGGCTTTGGATGTGAATGCGACGATCATGTTTCTTGAATATTGTAATCGGGTATTTATTTGAACTATACTTTGTTCCTTCGGGGCCATATAAAGTTCTCCTTAGAACCCGATCATAACATTCAAGATGAGTTTACATAATTCTAAGTCTGAACACCGCTATGAAAGTTTATTTTCGTCCTTCGGGGTGATATACTCTTTCTAACGAGTTGATTCGACTTTAGAATTAGAACTTAACCTTAATCTTAAAATCCCCAAAGAAAACTAATATTTTTCAAAACATATTTTTTAAAAATTCCACCAACAAAAAATGGCACGCCCGGTGGGACCAAATTTCTCTTCCCATCTTTAATAGTGACAGAATTTTGTTTCATCGGTAGTTTCAACTATCATTTCTTCCGTTGGTCCCTTTGCTCATTTCTTCTTTGGGTGAGTGTGGCCAACATCTAAAATAATAACGACATATTAAAAGAGAGGTTGCACCTCCAAATTTAGCTTTATCTAGATTTTTGTTCTGATTTCGACCTTCTGCCCCAGCATAGCCTGTGAGGCGACAGTGTTAAATCAGATCTCTGGATATCCTTTTCAATCTTATGGATTTATGGTCGATAAATTTCTTATTCAACATATAAATCCTTAAAATTGAAAAGAATTCAAAATTTTTGATTTCTTTCCAAACTACTTTAGTTTTAACCCCCTCACTTCCCCTTTGACTTTTAAGGGTGGAGAGGGTTAAGCTATTCCTTTTGCTTAGGCTTTCTCACAATTCCATAAGCCTTCGGGCAAGGGGAAACTCTGTCCGTTGTGTTTTGGAGCCTGTAAGAAAACCCCTTTCAAAACCTCCAAGATTCAAAATTTCTTCAAAATTTTCTTAAACTCCAAGTTGTCATATGTTACCCCATACGATTTCCTCGTGGGCCAACATATGTCAAATTTTCAAAAAAAAATAATAATAATACTTTTTTTTACCACTCTTTTCAAGTAAATCTAATTTCAATCCTTTCTTTAACTTTCAGAAAATTCCAAATGGCCGGCCAACTGATTTTCTCTTTTGACCGAGAGTTGTCCTCAACTGTTAATGACCAAGGGAGCACTGTTATTTTCGGAATGGGATTTAGTACTCTAGAGCTCTCTATGGATGGACACCAGATTGTTAGTTTGGATGCCAGTAAGGAAATTCCCCCAGTGGTTGAGTTGATTGTGGGATCTGCACCCACCTTGCCAGTAGTCAGTGATGATCAGAAACAGTCTGAACCAATTGTTGAGCCTCCCACTGAAATCAAGTCTGTTTTTGAGGAGGGGTCTAGTTCTGGGCTTAAATTTGCCACTAAGAATCAGAAGAAGAACTATTTGAGGAGACTTAGAAAGAGAATCTCTAAGGCTAAAAGAGTAGTCCCCTTTAAGACCTTAGCTCAAGTAGAACCTGAGGCTGTTGAGGAGCTACCTATTCCTGCTTCCTCTCCCCTCCTAAAGGGGAGTCGCTTTTACCCCCTAGCTTCAGCTCAAGGGGAGGAGAGGATAGCTAGGATAGCCCGTTCTCCACCATGCCCGGTCGACTACTCGACTAAGAAAACTCAGAAAGAAAGACATCTCCAGAAGACAAGGACTTTGAGAAATATAATTCACACCTGCGCTGCACAGTCTGGACAGACTAAAGAGGAATATGTGAAACAGTTGAAGGGACTGATCTCACATCACTTCCAAAAAGAAGTGTTGAAGGAAGAAGTGTCTGAAGCAAAGAATTTAACCCCACAATTCGTCAGGAAGAATAAGAAGTATGTTAGACAGCCCGCTACTTCAGTACTGGTTGATGGATATCACTGGGTGCCACGCCCTCCGTCCTCTCAAACAGAGGGTATTGTGTTGACTGGGTCCGAGAGAGGCCACCATTTTACTGGTAGACCCCCGGTACCCCCACATAAACCTGTAAGATTGGCCTCAGTGATTGTTAAACCAAATGGGGTTGAAGTTCAAAAGTCTGTAGACCTTAAAGGGAAAAGACCTAAATCTCCTGAAAAGAGATATGTGTCAAAGAGAACTAAGTTGGAGAATCTGCCACCACCTCCTAGAACTTCTAAGTTCATTCTGCAGCTCCAACGAGTTTCAGCCAACCCTACTCCAAATTCAGTCGAATTGATGGATGTCCAGACTAGTACTCCAGTTGTTACAGTTGACAGTCCTACCACAGCCAGTCTAACTCAAGATCCAATAGTCACCATCCCTGCTACCCCAGTTGATGATCCCCAAGGTTCGAGTGTCATTCCTAGGCCCCTTAGTCAGGTGTCTGAGGACCTTATCTTACCATATGTGGGAACTATCACTTTGCAAGCTCCTGCTTCTCCTGAGGAATATGTCCCTCTCCCTGTAGAGGATGTTACTCTTCTGACTACCAGCTCTGGGATAGTCGAAGAGGAGAGAATTGACCAGGATCTAGAAATGGAAGATGAACCGGATACAAAGTCTAAACCAGATCCTAATCCAAAACTCACGGAAATCATTGCCCTTATGGATTCTGAGGAATTATTTGATATGACTGAGTATAAAGGATACTTACCCCTTGATCCTAAGTCAATTGGGGATAGACCGGTTGAGGAGGTAGTTCAAGAAATAAGAAACATCTTGTTGAACAAAGAAGGAATGGCTTCTTTTGACCCTGATATGGATGATCTCCTTGGAGATGAAGATGATTATATTGGGGGCATTCATGTGGTCGAAACTAGAGGGTCTAATAAAGAAGCTGAGCCCACCAAACGCCGATTTGCTAAAGATGATGATCCACATACTGTTGAGTCAGATTCAGATGAGTCTGTGAAAGACAGAGATGAAGAACACATAAAAAACTTGGAGACTCAGCTCGCTAGCATGATGTCACAAGTTAGAGAAATGCAAGAGAAGTTGGACAAATCAGAGCAAGAGTCTTTTAAGATCCACCAGTCAGCTCGAGAGCTCACAGAAAAGGCCAAAAGGGCAGAATTTAGTTCCAGACCTCTCGAGTCACCACCTGTGACCTTTCCTTGTCCAGTAGAGACACCTCCAGTTCACCCTGCAGTTTCCACCATTCCTCCGATCCTACCTCAGAAGGATATCAAGCAGTTAATTGAGAACCAGGTAAGGGAGGCCTTAGCTCTTTCTCAAGGAACCGTGTCTATTTCAAAGGGTAGACCCTACCCCGAGGAATATGACTTAGTTCCTTACCCAAAGGGCTTTGTGCCACCAACTTTTAAAGTTTTCACTGGAATTGAAAATCCGAGACAGCATCTGGCCCACTTCCGAGCAAGCTGTTGCAATGCAGGAGGGTCAGATGCTCTACTATTTCGCCAATTTGTAAGTAGTCTATCCGGCATTTCTTTTGAATGGTACGCCGATCTGCCCAACGGTTCAGTAAGAACCTTTAGCGACTTAGAAAACCTCTTTCTTAAGAGATTTTCTGGAGCGCAACAACGCACCACCGTGGGCGATCTCGTGGTTGAAAAGCAAAAGCCAGGAGAGTCTCTGGTTGAGTACATCTTGAGGTGGCGAAACCTCTCGATGAAGTGTGAACCCCAGTTGCAAGAGCAACATGCTGTAGAGATTCTTTTGAAGAATATCCACGGCCCTGTTGCTTTTCTCCTGAAGGGTTTCACTATTAAAACTTTTGAAAAACTTCTTAATAAGGCTAGCAATTTGCAGGAAGAGGCTCCTAGGATGCCATTCTTACGAGAGCAGTCTGAAGAAAGGAAGGGTCCAAAATTGGTGAAAACATTTGAAAAGAAAGCTGTGGTCTCAGCAGTAGATAAAGGAAAGAGGCCAGTGATTAGTCAGCCTAGCACTCCACTTCCACCACAGCCGCCTCAGAAGCAGCCCTTTCAGATAGTTCCTCAATATACTATAGATCCCGCCTTCATCCCTTTTAGAGAGAGATTGGCAAAGCCTTATCCATTTAAAATGGAGTCAGTTAAGAAGATCTTCAGGAGTTTGTTAAAGAAACCAGATTTTCAGTTGCCAGAGGCCAGGAGGCCTGAGGATGAGAGCAAGAAAGATGATCCCAAGTATTGCCCCTACCACAGGATGCTTAGTCACCCTCTTGAGGACTGCGTTGTGTTCAAAGATTGGCTTGAGAGGAACTACACCCAAGGTAACATCATAATACCTAAGGAATACTTGGTCGATCAAGAAAAGGCTTCAATTAAAACCATTTCAGGTAATCTTCTTAACTCTTCTTGTCTTGTTGAAGATGGTTGGGACATTGCTTTGTCCCGGGCACTTAAAAAGTCGATTAACAAATCTTTTCGTCTTTCTCAACAGCAGACTACGATAGCCCAGGCCCCGGTGTGGAAGGTTGACCTGGACGCTTCGTAGAAGGATGTTGAGCCACTTCCCTCTCCAGTAGTCTTAGGAACTACTGAGAAAAATGTAAAAGAAGAGAAATTTGATTTTGTAGAGAGGAAGTGTGTAGATGAGAGATGTATTAGAATGGCGGATGGCGGTGTTAAAACCCTTTCCCCTCTTTTGTTATCTGACTTTTACTTTGCCCCATCAAAGGCGAAGGATCAAAAGATGAATAAAAAACATCCTTCTACTTCTGTCTTGATGATTAACCATGAATCTCAAATGCAAATTGATGACTCTCCTGTTCTGAATCAAACTCCTAATGAAATAAATATTGAGGTTAATCAAACCAACCTCCCCGAATCGACTATTCGAGAAGAGGTCGAATATGAAGCTTTATCAGAAAGTGATTTCCCTCAAATCAATTTCCAAGGAAATCCTATCTTGATAGAACTTTCAGATTCTGACTCACTTTTAGGAAATGATGATCCAACACCTATGGTGTGTGTAGACACTGCCCTAGTTTGCCCGCCCGAAGACGTCGAGCAGGTGCAACTCCGTGGCGGTAAAGTCTTACCTCCTAGGTTGCCCCCTCAGGACAAAGGCAAGCAATCCTCATTCGAAAATCTAAATCCAGATTCCCCTCAACAACCAGAATTCCCTTTAATTCCTCCGGGTTTCGAGTCTGTCGTTCCTAAGGTTGATTACAATGTTCAAGCCCACCTTAGGAAGTTGCCAGCAAAATTAAGTATTTATGACGCCCTCCTTCTCTCCAAAGAAATGAGGGAGTCTCTAATTAAAGCACTTCTCGATCCTGAGATTTGCTTAACACAGTTGGCTGCAACTTCAGAAGGTGAGGCTCTTTACTTCAAAGAGGTCCCCGGGGTTACCTTTTCAGACGAAGATTTACTCTTGGAAACTGCTGACCACAATCGTCCCCTCTACATTACTGTAGATGTGGGAAACTTCAAGTTATCAAGAGTCCTTGTTGATCCGGGTGCATCGGTCAACGTGATGAACATAAAGACTCTTGCTTATCTCAGAGTTGATACTAGCAAGCTTTCAACCGACAGGTTGGTGCTTCGTGGGTTCAACGAGAAGGGCGAGAGAGCTTTAGGTTCAATCACTTTACTCCTAGAAATAGGAGGGTTAAAAACTGAAGCTAAATTTTATATTATTGATTCGACTACGTCCTTTAACACACTTCTAGGTAGACCTTGGATTCACGAATATAGAATGGTTCCATCTACCCTGCACCAATGCGTTAAGTATCAACGAGACGGCATTGAACATGTGATTAAGGGTGATTTGCAACCATTCTCGATTCAAGAAATTGGGATCTACGAAGATGCTGCATATTTCATACCAAAAGGGTCCTCGTCCCGTTCTAAATTGGAGATCAAATTTGAGGAGAAAATGGTTGGACAAAAATTCAACCAAAAGAAAGAAAAAGATAAGAATATCAATCAAGAAATGACGCAATCGAGTAGTGAAGACGACTCTGATATCGTTGTCCTTAGGCCTCCAAGCACATTACCTCAAAGAGGTGGGAGGATGGCTTTAAGGGCACGAGGTCGAGGCCGTGCTTCATTAGATAGGAGAGCAGCACCTGTGTATATTGATTTGGAATCAGATTCCGATGGTAAACTAGAAAGTCAAGGTACTGCCCTCTCTCTCGATTATCAAAACATAAATGTTCCTCCAAAATTTGATCTCACCTTAGACCAGGACAGTGACCCTGAGGTAGATACTTTAAAAGTTAAAAGTGACGAGCCTGAATTAACAATGTATGAAAAGCTCACTAGAAGGATTGAGGCCCTTTCTCTGACCCCACTGTCGGCAGGCAGGGTTGTAGGGTTGGAAGTCAAAGTGACCCCCAACTTGGATGGTGAAGTTAAGAAAGTCCAGAAATTCTTTCCTGGCTCCTCCGCAATGGACGAAGGTGATGTAACCCTTGAGGAGGCAGATTTTAATGAATTAATGGAATTACCTTTCGGCTACTTCCCTGTTTGTGTAAAAAACACTTTTTCTAAAGGTTCTATACCATACCGATGGACTAAGGGTCAAGCTAGATACCACGAGAATATTTGGCGAACAAAAGTAAATAAAAATCCAACAAGTGGTATTGGCTTTGGAACAGTTAGTTCATTCGATGATGATGATTATTGCCTAATGATAACTTACCACCTCGATTCTTCAAATGTCCCTACAGATCCTCCTTGTCCTCTAGATGGACTCTGTTTGGAGACTTTAGATGATCCCGATGATCTTCAAGTTCGGGATGCACCCCCTGAATTTGAAGAAGAAATTAAGTCGACAGTTGATGAGTTGAGAAAAATTAACCTGGGAAATGATGGTGACCCCCGTCCGATTTTCATAAGTACTTTGTTGAGCGAGGGTGAAACCCAAGACTTAATCCAGTTGTTATTCAAGTTCAGTGATTGCTTTGCCTGGACATACGACGAAATGCCAGGTTTGCCTGCTGAGGTAGTAGTTCACAAACTCGGGGTTCAGCATGATGCCATTCCTGTTAAACAAGCTCCTCGACGCATGCGCTTAGAGATTGAGCAACAAGTCGTTTCTGAAGTTAAGAAATTGGCAGAAGCCGGATTCATTCGAGAGGAGCAATATCCCTCTTGGGTGGCCAGCGTCGTGCCAGTTCGAAAGAAAAATGGTCAAATTCGGATTTGTGTCGACTATAGGGATCTGAATAAGGCATGTCCTAAAGATGAGTTCCCTCTACCAATACCAGAACTCATGGTGGACATTGCCTCCTCACATGCTATTTTCTCATTCATGGATGGCTCGTCGGGTTATAACCAAATCAAGATGGCCCCCGAAGATGAGAGAAATACGGCGTTCAGAACCCCTATTGAAATATTTTGTTATAAGGTAATGCCATTCGGCTTAAAGAATGGCGGAGCAACCTACCAACGGGCCATGACCCGTATCTTTGACGACTTAATTCATAATCAAGTTGAATGTTACATTGACGATTTAGTTGTCAAGAGCAAGGTTAAAGAGGCTCACCTGTATGACTTAAGAGTTATTTTTGAACGGTTGCGCCGCTACGATTTGAAAATGAACCCCTTGAAGTGCGCCTTCGGCGTCGCCTCGGGAAAATTCTTAGGATTCGTAGTGAGGCACCGCGGAATCGAGATAGATCCTGCTAAAATTGAAGCCATCTTAGATATGTCATCCCCTAAGAGCCTTACCCAGTTAAGGTCTCTACAAGGTAGATTGGCATATATAAGAAGGTTTATTTCTAATCTTTCCGGGAGATGTCAACCCTTTTCTGTCCTTGCGAAAAAGGATACTAAATTCGTATGGGATGAGAAGTGTCAAAATGCTTTTGACGATATCAAACAATACCTTTCTAATCCACCAGTCTTGGCAGCTCCGATTCCGGGAAAGCCGTTAATCCTCTACACTGCAGCTCTAGATGAGTCTTTAGGTGCCTTGTTGGCTCAAGTTAACGACGAAGGGAAAGAGAATGCTCTCTACTACCTCAGTCGAAGACTCCTTCCTACTGAAATTCGATACCCGTCAATTGAGAAGCATTGTCTTGCTTTGGTTTTTGCAGCTCAGAAACTGAGGCATTACATGCTCTCCCACTCAATCAGTCTGATTTCAAGAGTTAATCCTTTGCAATATCTTATGACCCGACCTACGTTGTCAGGACGTTTAGCTCGTTGGTCTATGATATTGTTGCAATTTGAGATTACTTTCACTCCCCTTCGTGCTGTGAAGGGACAGGCTGTCGCCGATTTTCTGGCAGCACACCCGCTGCCGGCAGATTCTCCTCTGAACGATGACCTACCCGACGAAAAAATCATGAGTTTGAGGGAATCTGGCGAGGCCATCTGGGAATTATATTTTGATGGGGCAGCATCATCTCGTAGGATTGCGACCCAACAATCTGTAATTCCTGGAAAGGCTGGAGTCGGTCTGATTTTCATTACGCCAGAAAAAGGAATGATGCATTTTTCCTACCACCTATCGGAGCCTTGCACAAACAACGAAGCTGAATACGAAGCTCTGATAACTGGTTTGGAACTTGCAATTCTAATGGGAATTAAAGAGATCAAGATATTTGGAGACTCCTAGTTGGTGATTAACCAAGTCGCCGGAACTTATAAAGTCTTGAATCCGAATCTCCTAAGATATCACCAGTACACACTTCACTTGTTGGAACAAATCCCTATTGCTACTTTGTATAGGGTTCCCCGTGGAAGCAATTCCGCGGCGGATGCCTTAGCAAAACTTGCGAAGGAATTTGCATGTCCTGAGGAGGATTCCATCCCTATAGAGATCCAGGGTCGTAAGACCCTCTCCCTTATAGATTTCGAGCACATTAGTAAGACTCCCCTTCAGATCCTTTCTGCCTCTTTGACAACCGACGAAGAAGGCGACTGGAGACGACCCTTAATCGATTACCTTAAAGAAGGGAAGCTTCCCCAGGATAAATCACTCTCCAACCAGATTAAGAAACGTGCCCTATCATATGCACTAGTTAACGATCTGTTGTACCGTCGGTCCTTTGATCACATGTGGCTGCGCTGTTTGAACAAGCGAGAAGCCCAGAAAATTGTTAATGAAGTTCATTCAGGACTGTGCGGTGCACATCAATCGGGTCCAAAAATGAAATTAAAAATTAAAAGACTTGGATACTATTGGCCTACAATGATTGACGATTGCATGAATACTGCGAAGCACTGTCATCAATGTCAGGTCCATGGTGTGGTTTTACATCAGTCGCCTAATGTGTTACACCCTACGATAGCCTCGTGGCCCTTCGAGAGTTGGGGCACGAATATCATTGGGCCGATTGACCCTCCCTCCGCGAGAGGTCATCATTTCATATTAGCAGCGACTGATTACTTTTCAAAATGGGCGGAAGCAATTCCCCTACGAAACGTAACATCACACTATGTCTTAAAGTTCTTTCGTGACCATATTGTATATCGATTCGGCGTACCTCGCAGAATCATATCCGATAATGGGTCCGCATTCAAGTCTACAAAAATTAATAGTTTTGTAAGGCGTCATAATATTGATTGGAGATATTCGACGATCTATTACCCTCGGGCAAATGGATTGGCCGAGGCCTTCAACAAAACCTTGGTGCAAATTGTTAAAAAGACCCTTGATGATAACAAACGGCAGTGGGATGAGCGGTTTGTGGAAGCTTTGTGGGCTTATCGTACCACTTATAGAACCCCGACCCAATCCACCCCGTTTGCACTAGTGTATGGATCTGAGGCTGTTCTACCCTTGGAAATACAAATCCCTTCGCTCAGAATTGCAGTTCACAATCAAATTACAAATGAACAGAATGCAAAACTACGATTGGAAGAACTCGAAGGCCTTGAAGAGCGACGTCTCCAAGCTCAACAAAGTTTAGAGTTGTATAAATCCCGTATGGTTCAAGCCCATGATAAGTTAGTGCGACCTAGGACCTTCCAAGCGGGAGACTTGGTATTGGTCCTTCGGAGGCCTATCTTGGCCCATCGGAAGTTGGGAGGCAAATTTGAACCTATGTGGGAAGGACCCTTCGTTATAGAGACTGTTTACGAAGGAGGCTCGTATCAGTTAGTAGATTGTAAAGGGAACCACCCGATGCTACCTGTCAATGGGCATTTCCTTAAGAAATACTATGCTTGATGTAGCTCATTTTATCAATTAATAAGACTTCCTTTTCTTGATTTGCAACTTGATTCTACCTTTTTTTTTAAGGTCTTTTTTTTTAACGCTCTTCGCCTTCTCCTTAAGGTTAGGTCCTTCCTTCCCTTAGGATTAGACCCGCTAGTGGTGGAATACGCCCTCCGTGGCACCACCCTAGCATTTGTCCCGGGGATTAGTGGTGGAGTACGCCCTCCGTGGCACCATCCTGATTCCCATTTGCTAGTGATGGAGTACGCCCTTCGTGGCACCATCCTAGTTTGCCAGTTAATTTGCCTATTATGAGTAAGTCTTCTATCAGCATCCTATAGGCCTAAGGTTGGGTGATACCCTTCCTTAGACCCAAGGTTAGATATTCCCTACCTTGGTTTCCAGTTGATCCGTCTACTAGGAGTAAGTCTTCTATCAGCATCCTGTAGACCTAAGGTTGGGTGATACCCTTCCTTAGACCCAAAGTTAGGTATTCCCTACTTTGGTTTCCAGTTAATTTGCCTATTAGGAGTAAGTCTTCTATCAGCATCCTATAGGCCTAAGGTTGGGTGATGCCCTTCCTTAGACCCAAGGTTAGGTATTCCCTACCTTGGTTTCCAGTTGATCCGTCTACTAGGAGTAAGTCTTCTATCAGCATCCTGTAGACCTAAGGTTGGGTGATGCCCTTTCTTAGACCCAAAGTTAGGTATTCCCTACTTTGGTTTCCAGTTAATTTGCCTATTAGGAGTAAGTCTTCTATCAGCATCCTATAGGCCTAAGGTTGGGTGATGCCCTTCCTTAGACCCAAGGTTAGGTATTCCCTACCTTGGTTTCCAGTTGATCCGTCTACTAGGAGTAAGTCTTCTATCAGCATCCTGTAGACCTAAGGTTGGGTGATGCCCTTCCTTAGACCCGAGTTTAGGTATTCCCTACCTTGGTTTCTCCAGTTCTCTCTTCAGAATAGGTGTAAGCTTTTCTTTAGTTCCAATGGACTTAAGGTTGGGTGATGCCCTTCCTTTAAACTCTTTAAGATCCTACTCCTATTCGGTCAACGCCAATGTGTGCAGCAGAAGTTCCTTCTACCACACACATTGGGGGTCCATTTGTTGACCTCATTTTTGTAAAAGGTCACTAAAGCCCTTCCAAACTCCAGATTAATTTTTGATCCTAGGATCTACTCTAGACCTTAGGATTCTTTCCTAGAGCTAGACCTTAGAGCCTACTCTAGAGCCCAGGATTCCCTTAAATCCTAGATCTTAGAATCTCTCTAGATTCTAGGATAATTCCAGACTCAAATCAATCTCTACCCTTGATCAATTCAAACCTCAAATCAACCTGAACTCCATTCAATTCAAATCCAAATTAATTCAAATTTCAAACATATTCAAACTTTGACTCAATTCACTTGAGAATCCAAATTTCAACCCAGACTTTGATCCTACCCTTAATCTAGCCTTGACCCTATCCATCCATTAGCAATCACAACATGATTGTAAATGGTTTGGATATTTCAATTTTAATTATTCAAACCTGAAATTCATTCCAAATCCAAAAATCCAAACTCAAATCCTAAGTCTTAAGGCCCTGTCCTAAAGACCCCTTTCAAAGAATTTTCAAACATTTCAAAACCCAGCCAAATGGTCTCTGATTCAGGGTCTATCGCTTGCAAAGTGATAAGACAAGTCTCTAGAGGTTACCCTCCAACTTTGAGCTCATTCTGATGTCTCTAACCCCAGAAACTGAATTAAAATCCAAAGGCTGTAGAACCTTCAAATATTTACAGCCTATGCCACTGAACCTAACCCCTTTGAGATCTTGATCTTGGAATCCTTATCAAAGCCTCCAATCACTTCCAGACCCTTGATTTTAACCCATTGAGCAGTAAACTGCATTTTTCAGACCCACTTTTGACCATAGTTGACCAATAGGTCAAAATTGACCAAAATACCCCTATGGGGCTCAAATAGGGATTTCAAACCAAATGAGCTCCAAATTGAATGCAACCACCTTTAACAAGTTTCAAATGTCATTTCAAATCTTTTGAACCTATTTTCAACCCTTGGGTCAACCTGGTTGACCAAGTCAACAGGTTTGACCCAAGAGGCCCTTTAAGGGTCCAAACATGTGTTTTGACCCAAATGACCTCTCTAGGCCATCCAACCACTTCTTTTGGACTTGAAATATCATTTCAAACCTGTTGAGCCCAAACTCAGACCCTGGGTCAACCTGGTTGACCAAGTCAACCTAGGTTGACCAAACAGGCCCTTAAGGGTTCAAATAGTGATTTGGACCAAATTGACCCCTCCACACCCTGGGACCACATCCAATAGACTCAGGACTACAGCCTGAATATCTTGAATCCATTTCAAGCCCCTGAACCCAACTGGTTGACCAAGTCAACCAGTTTTGGCCTAAAAGCCCATTAAGGGCCCATTAAGTATTCTTGATTCAGTTGACATACATGACTCTTGGAATCACCTTCCAATCCACTCAATCAGGCCATTTGGATTATCTAGATGCAATTCCATAAACCCTTGATTGGGTTGACTGGTCAAACCAAGTCAATAATACCTTAAGCACCTCTTTGAATTGGTCAAACCTCCCATTTTGACCTCAAAGAGTATGAGTTTAGGCTTGGAGCCTCTCCAACCTGTAGCCTTGACCCCTCCTATGCCACATCAGCACCCATTGACCAGTTGACCGGTCAAAATGGTCAATCCCCCCCTTAAACCTTATTTTTCATGGTCAAAGCCCTATTTCCTCCCTATATCACATGCCTAAAAGCTTCTTTTTGCTTTATTTTCCTAATTAATCCCTGCTTAAGCTGCTCCAAGGGTTTGGCTTAGGCTATTTAGGCAATGTTCCCTCCCACTCATCGAAAAGCCGCCCAATAGGAGTGAGGCATGTCCAGCCTTTGGGTCAGCCTTCTGGCTGTCCCAGGGACACTTGGCATCATCTGAGGACGTGGTGGGTCAATCCCAGCCATCCATTTGGCTTGGGGGCGTTTGAATAGGGGGAAAAGGCCCTAATGCCTCATAACCTAACCCTAACTCTCTCTCTCTACTCAAGCCCTCTCAAGCCCAGCCCCCTGTTCCATTGAGATCCCGGCGACCCTAGCTTGAATCCGTTCAAGGGAAGCTAGCAATCGATCCAGGAGCTTTCAAGCCGTGGACTCTTCTACAAAAAGGAGCGTGGACAGTCTACAAGTGCAACAAATCCATAAACGGTCTAATCCGTCCAAAATCAAGGTGAAAAACTCAAACCCTAGTTCTAGGGACACTAGTTTAATTAGCTTTTTATTAAGCTCGTTTTAAGTAAAATAAATTACTCCCCATTGATTCTCTTCACTTAGGGAATCTAAGTTTAAAATTTTAACTCATTTGATTCACTGGATCGAGAGAACAAGTCAAAGAATGGGCTCTAGGGCTCGGTTCGCTGGCTGCATGAACTGAGCCCTATTTGGTCCGTTGATCTCTCGATCAACGGATCTGATCGCGCCGTTTCACCCATTGATCAAGCGTGTACTCGATCCCGTGGCTCAAGCTGCGGTCCGGCTCGATCCTGACCGCCCGTTCAAAACTGCGGGATGAACTCTCCGCTGTTGGATCTTTCTCAATCGGATCAGACGGCGGGATCTGATCCCCGCCGTTGAACGACCCAGGCATTCGATCGAACGGCCCGCAGTGCCTGCTGACGTGGTTAAGTGAACCGCGTCCCGCGCTCTGCAGCCGACGCGTGGATGACCGCCGCCTTCCACGTGGCACCCCGCCGTCGCCGCGTTTTGGCTGGTCGAACCAAAACGCGCCACTTGTCCCACTAACAGCCGTCGTTTTAATTAAGTGAGTTTAATTTAAAATTAAAGCTATTTAATTACAGAAATTTTGAAAATTAATTAAAAATTATTTATAAATCCAAAAATTAATTTTAAAATATCAAAATCTTCAGAATTTTAAAACCTTTCAAATGAAATTAAAATTACTTTGAAATATTTAATATATCTTAAATAATTTTAAAATATTTAAAGTTTAGTATTTTTAATTAGTAATTAATCAAAATAAGTCAAATTAATTAATAATTTCAAAATAATTTACTTTGAAATTCATTTCAGATTATAAAAAAATATTTTAAAATATAATATTTCAATTATTCTTTAATATTTTAAAATATTTTAAATTCTTTTAAAACTATTTAGTTAATTAAATAGTAAATTCATATTTAAATACTAAATTAAATATTGACTAAGATTTAATCTCTAATTTTAGAGTATTTTATATAAATTAGAGGATCTCTCAAATTAAAATTATTATTATTTTAATTATCTTATTTTAAACCATATATATATATATATATATATATATATATTTATATATTTAAGTATACATATACATTATGACATTTATTTTAAAATTATATTTACTTAGATAATTAAATCATGAGAGATCCTTTGAAATTTTAAACTTTGATTAAGCATACTTGAACAAAATTAATGGGGAATGGTGGTTAATTAATTAGCAATTATTTTAATTGTTCATTGGCTAACCCCTTAACTAATTAACTTTTATTTTGTTAATTGCATGCTTAAGGTGCACACACCACCTAGCTTAGGCTCTCCTAGATCTAAGGACTTGTTTGCTTGCTATTGTGTATGTATGTCATGTTTACTCAAAGGGTTAGAGGAACTTTGATTTGAACCTATTCAAAAATTAGTGACACATTTAAGGACAATAATTAGGGACTCCGATTAGAAAACTTAGAAAATTTATTGTGTTTAGAATTCATATCCTTTTGACTTGAAATTTGAACCATTTAAACTTAGTGACATTCTTAGCCCTAGACATTTATTTTACTGATTTTTTAAATCATTAAGACCATTAATTAATTTTCTAAGTCTTAAACCCTTAATTGAGCCTCTAAACTTCCAAAAATTGTAATAAATCCAATTTAAATCCAAAAAATACATATAAACCCTCAAACTGACCAGAATCCAGTCCTTAATCCATGATAATTAAAAGCCCCTTGATTTGACAGCAATTTAAACCCTAATTTAAATTTAAGTGAAAATTAATATTTAATTAAGATAATTAATTAATTATAATTAAAAATTCCAAAATTTTCCCAAACACTTGGGAATCTCTCCTTAGGACATTTCTGACCTTTAGAGTTGATTTCAAGGAGTTTGGGATTCATTTGGAGGAAAATCACAAAAGAGGCCTTCTAATTAAGAAATTTCCAAAATTCAATAAAATACCCAACTTCAATAATTCATAACTAATTCCAGAAAAATCCAAATCACCCAAACTCACTTGCATTCAACTCCTAATAAGGTCTAATATTTATTAAAAATATTAGATTCCAGAAATTTGTAATATTTCAAAAAGTCAACAAATCGGTCAACTCTAAGTCAAAACCAGTTCAAAACTTCAAACCTTCGTAATAAAATGCAGAAAAATCCGATTCCAACGTACTTACCTTCTAACTGATCGTAGTAAGGTCTAGTATTTTAATAAAATACAAATATTCCATAATTTGTGCTTAATCATAAATTCAACTTTTAACCCTTTAATTAAGTGATTAAAATATTCAAAATTCTTAAAAAACTCATAATCACTCTAAAACTCCAGAAAATATTGGTTTAATGCTTAAAACACTTAACAAATCCTTTAAAACACAACAACCACCCTAAAGATGAAGTTTATTGGCTGGACTACTCCGGGCTGCGGGGCTAAGTGTCCTAAGGAGGCTGGTTCCTCGAGCCTGGTGGCACAACGCCACGAATGGATTCTAAGGGGTTTTAAATCTTAAAATAGATTAATCTTTAATTATTTAACTTTTATTAAAAATCTTTAATTCAATTACATTAATTTGGTTTATCGACTGGACTACTCCGGGCTGCGGGGCTAAGTGTCCTAAGGAGGCTGGTTCCTCGAGCCTGGTGGCACAACGCCACGAATCAATTAATGGCAAACTTAAATTAATCAAACTTTAAAAATCAGTAACTAACTCATTTTTGTATTAATCCACTTTTTTAATTCCAACCAATTTAAATAACTTAATCAAACCCGATTGCTACTGGGTAACCCAGGCCTACGAGGCTATTAGCTTAGCCCCAAGGAAGATGAAATAAACTTCACGGCCTCGGTGTGAAACAAAGGTAGTAGTCAATTAACTTTTAAAATATGTCTAATTAAAATTCTTAATTCATTAATACTTAAATTTTAATCTAAATTCCCTCTTAAGCCTTAACAAACCCACACTTTTAGACAACTTCAATTAATAACCCACTTTAGGATCTACCCCAGCCACACGACCTTTCTCACACACTTTAGATGATGTGCTAGGACAACCAACTCTAGATTTAGGTTAGGCCGGTGTTTACTTTACTGCTGTGTGCCGGATTTTTCGTAGTTTTCATTGCATGTTGTGGATGAAATTGCTTTGCTGTGTCTGCTTACTTTTTCTGTACTCTGTGGATGGATTGATGTGTTTGGCGACTAGATTACCCTTAGGTTAGGTACGATCTGGATGTTGACACAGTTTTCTGCAGGTGGCCACGCTCATGCAGGGCAATATAAAAAGGGGGCAAATAAAAAAAATGCATAAATATTATAAACTCTTTGCACAGGTGCTTCAGCTGCTAAAGCCCCCAAATCATGAAAAGAGCGTGGCCAGTGTGTTTACTTTATTTTCTGCTCATATACAACTGCTTGGGAATAACTGCTTTTTATATATTAATTGCTTAGGATAACCCTGCAGGTGAGTCTAGATTTTTATTTTGTTATTAATGTAATTTGTGTAAGTGTCAAGTGTTGTGAAAGTTGATTTTGAGTTGGGATACATAGATCCAAAGCTTGGATTCCAAAGAGGAAAGGATACCCCTTTAGGGAATACTCCTTTTTCATTTGGAAATCCAAATTTGGATCATACATTTTCCTTACCCAAAGAGGAAAGAGTGGCCTTCCCCCTTTGAGGGAAGTGCCCTCTTGTCCATTTGGGTAATCCACTACGAAGATTCCAAGAAGATTGAAGAAAAGGAGTCCAAAGAAGAATTTGTATTTGATGTGATGATTTGATTGCCTTTAGGATTACTTGTTTTTACTAGTTTTTTTTTTTTTGCGATTGCATGCCGCTTTTTGTTTTCGCCTGGATACGTGAGACTCGTGAGGGTGTGAAAGTTTTCTACTCATAACCTTAAAAGTCTAAAATTTTAGTGAGTCTAAATAACATAGAAAGATAACGAATCTAGGGAATTAGCCGGTGATCGCCCCCGGGGTCGCATGCATATTTTTGCATTCTTCTTTCCTAGTTTTAGACCCTTCCCCGACTGCGGGTATAGTCCGGATAGTCTGACCTATGAGGACGAGGTGCCGGACCTGGGGAAGTCCAGTCTTCTAAAAAATTATTTTATAAGCCTGTTTTTAAAAATTTCAAGCATATTTGATTTGAGGTTGTTAACCAGCATGTATTGCATTAAATACAAATTAAAGAGTCAAAATTTTAATTTCATAGTCCTTAGCATTTTTGCACCCAACATAAGTCAAAGGGGCCAAATAGGAGAATCTCTAGATGTCGGCCCCAACTCTCCAAAACTTTAAATACAACGTCCCTACCACTCTTTCATAAAAAGACCGGATTCATGTATTTTAAATCGATTAGGTGGTTAGCTGGCTCCCCAATCCAGGCCGGGGTAAGTCCAGACCTTGCACTGCATTAGTTAGGATCGGACGACTGTGGTCCAGTGTCCAAAATAGATTTAGGTTTCGGGGCAGATCTTTGATTATAAGACCCCAAACTTCGGGAATATAGTCACAAGTTTCTAATAAAATACTTAACTCTAATTAAAGCTTCATTTCAATCCTAAAACATAAAGCCCAACACTTAGATTAAGTTGGGACACTTCCGGATGGTTCTAGAATCTCAAGGTGTCCCCTACCTCTCCTCCTTTAACTCCGTTAATAACTGCTCAATTTTGATCCATTCCCTATTGAATTTCCAAAAATTCACTTCCTTTTTGATATTACTCCTAGAAAATCTAACAAAATTCTGCCACCATTTTAATCGGGAGTTTTCGTAGGAGATTTTTGTCTCCCTACGATGTAATTAACTACGAGGGCTTGCGCTCGTATGAGATTTGGAACCACACACACCTTATCTTAAAAAAAAATTAATTTCCAAAATTTTATTAGATTTCCTTGGGAAAAGTTAAGTAATGATCGTCATAGTTGCATTAGAAGGATTATCGTAGAATGGTCATTTCCCTTTGGGGAGATACATCCTTCTTTGATAAGGCTTTGGATGTGAATGCGACGATCATGTTTCTTGAATATTGTAATCGGGTATTTATTTGAACTATACTTTGTTCCTTCGGGGCCATATAAAGTTCTCCTTAGAACCCGATCATAACATTCAAGATGAGTTTACATAATTCTAAGTCTGAACACCGCTATGAAAGTTTAATTTCGTCCTTCGGGGTGATATACTCTTTCAAACGAGTTGATTCGACTTTAGAATTAGAACTTAACCTTAATCTTAAAATCCCCAAAGAAAATTATTCCACGCGAGATGCATAAAATTGAAAACTCGCCACTCTCTATCTGCCTCCCCGTAAAAATTGGACTATTCCAAAGAATGTGTTATATTCTACGGGAGTTCATGAAGATGAGAATCATGATTGGGATTGCATGATCCTCGATTCTGAAGAGTTATTTCCTACGAGGCTACCTAGGTTCAATACCAAAAATATTCAGAGAATGCTACGAAAGCAAGTCAATATTCCTACTACCAAGAGACAACTTCGTACAAGTTTGGGCCTCTGGTATGGAAGGAGTCCGCGTCCGTTACAGCAGAAGGATACAGACGCATATAAAGGTATTGGATTCATTAAAAGAAAATTTCTCCGAAAAGAAATTTGTCGTGCCATCACATGCGTGGAAATTGAATCCGAAGATGGTGATGTTGAAGAGACATACGAGGCTGATGATTATGATGAACAGCCCGTAGAAGCCGAGCCTGCACCAGAAGAGCTTGAAGATGGTGGACAGGCAGCCACTATGGATGAACTAAGAGAAGTCAACTTGGGAACTGAAGAGGATCCTCGCCCAACCTTCATTAGTTCTCTCCTACCCGAAAAACAGATAGAAAAAATAAAAGAACTCCTATGTGAATTCAGGGATTGCTTTGCCTGGACATATGCTGAGATGCCTGGCTTATCCCCTGACGTAGCAGTTCATAGATTAGAAATCAAACTAGAAGTAGCACCCGTCAAACAAGCTCCAAGGAGAATGAGATTGGAGATTGAAGAACAGGTGATTGCAGAAACGAAGAAATTAATAGAGGCAAGTTTCATCCGAGAAGAAAAGTATGCCGATTGGATTACCAATATCGTCCCAGTGAAGAAGAAGAACCGGCAAATTCGTGTCTGTATTGACTTTAGGGACCTCAACAAGGCGTGCCCAAAAGATGATTTTCCACTTCCTGTATCCGAACGTCCAACTACGATATGTTCTCCTTCATGGATGGATCGTCAGGATACAATCAAATCAAGATGGCGCCCGAAGACGAAAAGCATACATCATTTAAGACTCCCATCGGGATTTTCTGCTACACAGTCATGCCCTTTGGCCTGAAGAACGCGGGTGTCACCTACCAACGGGCGATGACTCACATATTTGATGATTTGATACATCAGAAGGTCGAGTGTTATGTAGATGACCTTGTTGTTAAAAGCCTTGGCCGAAATGATCATTTAAAAGATCTCAGAATTGTATTTGAGAGAATCAGAAAGTTTGATCTGAAGATGAATCCTCTCAATTGTGCTTTTGGGGTCTCGTCCGACAAATTCTTGGGGTATGTTGTTCGTCATCGAGGCATAGAGATCGACCCCAACAAAATTAAGGCAATAACGGAGATGCCACCGCCATGGAACCTTTGACAGCTTCGCTCGCTGCAAGGACAACTGGCTTTCATTCGGAGATTCATATCAAATCTACCGGGTAGATGTCAGCCCTTTTCAAAGCTAATGAAGAAAGATGTCCGTTTCAAATGGGATGCAGAATGTCAGGATACGTTTGATAGCATCAAGACATACTTGTTAAATCCTCCCATTCTCGCAGCGCCAATTCCGGGGAAGCCTCTTATACTGTATACAACAGCACTAGAAGAGTCCCTCAGAGCACTATTGGCCCAGAATAATGAAGAAGACAAAGAAAATGCGCTCTACTACATCAGTCGAAGGTTGATTGGAGCAGAAAGCCGTTATTCCCCAATTGAAAAGCATTGTTTGGCGCTGATTTTTGCAATTCAGAAACTCCGACACTATATGCTATCCCATAAAATCACACTGATATCAAAGATCGATCCGCTGAAATTCTTGATGACAAGACCAGCATTGACAGGTCGTTTAGCCAGATGGGCAGTATTGTTATTGCAGTTTGAAATCATATACATGCCACAAAAAGCAGTGAAAGGTCAAGCATTGGCAGATTTTCTTGCTGCACATCCAATCCCAGCAGATTCCCCACTAAATGATGATTTGCCCGATAAGCAAATAATGCAGATCGAGGAGAATGAAAAGCTGCCATTCTGGGAGATGTACTTTGACGGGGCATCGTCTATTAGACATGTCCGACCTCCAAATATTGCAAGAGCCCGAGCCGGCATCGGTCTCATTTTCGTAGCACCCGAGGGAGGCATAATGAGATTTTCTTTCAGTTTGACTGAACCTCGGACCAACAACGAAGCTGAGTACGAAGCTCTATTAGCAGGGTTGGAGATTTGCGATCGATGTCAGAATCCAACATCTCCAAATCTTTGGTGATTTTCAACTTGTAATAAATCAAGTACTTGGAATTTACAATGTTGGTAAAGTCGAATTGGCCCATTACCATCGGCGAGCCCTCGAGCTTCTAAAACAAGTACCAAATATCAAAATAGCTCGAGTTCCTCGAGGACAGAATGCTAAAGCAGATTGTCTGGCCAAATTAGCCAAAGAAATGGCGAACATCAACGAGGAGAAGCCTATATTCATTGGAGTTTACACTCGTAGGATCTTGGAGCCCGCTCTATTACAATTCCCGATGGCAGAAGGAATTCCAGATTCAAATCAGTAGGATGAAACTCCAGTTGACCCTCAACCCCTCCATCAAATTATTATGGAGAATTATCCGGAAGGATATCATACAGCCAAGAGACGTAAAGCTAGTCAAGCTTCAGAATCGTGGTGGCATTGTTTAGATATTGAAGTCGAAAATGATTGGAGACAGCCATTCATTGACTACTTCAAAGAAAACAAACCCCCAACAGAAAAGTCTATGGCCGCACAAATTCGAAAAAGGGCGTTGAGGTACGCATTTGTCAATGACATGTTGTACAGACGAGCCTTTGATCAAATGTGGCTAAGATGCCTGGGTACCAGGGAAGCTGATAAAGTGGTAACAGAAGTCCATGAAGGGCTTTGTGGAGCACATCAGTCAGGTCCTAAGATGACCTCTAAAATCAAGAGAATGAGTTATTATTGGCCAACAATGGTCAGAGATTGTATTGACCACGCTAAGAGGTACCACGAGTGTCAAATCCACGGTGATGTTATACATTAGCCGCCAAATCCACTACACCCAACAATAACATCTTGGCCATTTGAATGTTGGGGCACAGACATTATCGGGCCAATAGATCCGCCATCATCAGCGGGACATCGATTTATTCTAGCAGCGACAGACTACTTTTCCAAGTGGGCAGAAGCGGCTCCATTCAGAGAGGTCACATCGGAGCATGTGATCAATTTCTTTACCCACAATGTCGTCTACAGATTTGGTATGCCACGCCGCATAATCTCAGACAACGGTACTGCTTTCAAAAGTACAAAAATCTATAAGTTCGTTGATCGGCACAAAATCGATTGGCGATATTCATCCATATACAATCCTAGAGCAAATGGATTGGCAGAAGCCTTCAACAAGACGCTGGTGAAGTTGTTGAAGAAGATTCTCACCAAGAACAAAAGAGTGTGGCATACGAAGATGGAAGAAGCTCTATGGGCGTATCGTACAACCTATAAGACACCAACCAAAGCCACTCCTTACTCTCTGCTGTTCGGTGTTGAAGCTGTATTACCACTGGAGATCGAATTACCGTCACTCCGAGTAGCAATTCAGAATGATCTCACTCAAGAGAAAAATGTCCGCCTCAGAATGGAGGAGCTTGACGCACTTGATGAACTAAGGTTACAAGCTCAACAAAATCTAGAAATCTACCGAAGAAGAATGGCAAAGTCCTTTGATCGAATGGTGCGTCCTCGATCATTTCAGGAAGGGGAATTGGTCCTGGTACTGAGAAGACCAATCATTCCACACTGAAAAATTGGTGGCAAATTCATATCTAATTGGGAAGGCCCCTTCGTCATCGAGAAGGTGTACCAAGGAGGAGCATATCAGTTGATCGATCTGAACGGTCAGAGACCTATGCCGCCTATCAACGGTCGACATTTAAAGAAATATCATGCTTAAGAATTTCATGACTAATGTATTTTGCAATTATCAAAATTTTATATGCATATTTTTCAATGCATGTTTGCTTATAATTTGGAATTCTTTTGTATATCAAGAATGCATTTCAAAATCTCTCATCAGACTGGGGGGCATTTTAAATATTTATTCGAGTCGACATCGCGTTGCGTGCCGAGATCCTCGAATAAATATTTAAAATCTCAAAGATACAAAGCCTATCCAAAATGTCCCTGTGAGACAGGGGGCATTTTAAATATTCATTTGGGTCGACATCATGCTACACGCCGGGATCCCCAAATGAATATTTAAAATCTTAAAATTTCAAATCTATTCCATTCTGAAATGTCCCTACAAGACAGTGGACATTTTAAATATTTATTCGGGTCGACATCGTGCTGCATGCCGAGATCCCCGAATAAATATTTAAAATTATCAATCCAGATATTCTTTTGTGCTAAAGAATACAAATATTTGTTTTCCAAAGTATATGCAGGTGATCTTTCAAGAGTTAGAGACAACACCTTCTACAACAAATCAAGATTCAAAAGTCAAGAAAGAGACTTTTGTGGCTACACACTCCTACAAAATTGAGCTGAAGAAGCTTAAAGCCTTCCAACATCCTGAAGCTTAAGGTTCGAATGGGTGTAAAAGGTCGGATCCAACACGCCCAAATATGGCCGGATCGCTGGCAGCTCCGTCTACTCAACAAGCCATAAGAACGGCCGTAGTAGCGGAACCCCCACTTCGTCAACCCGTCAGTAGGGACTGTAGGAAGTACGAAAGCTAATTTGACTCGACCAGTTCAAGTGATCGTAGTCTACAAAATTCTCCCCAAATGACTGGAGAATCAAAGTTCCAGTGAAAGGTTGAGTCTCGAACGACTACCAAATGTTCGTAGGCTCCAAAATCTTCAACCATAAAGGAAGACTCCAAATCTGTCAACTTCAGCAAAGTCAGCATTGGGAAGCGTAATTCCCCATAGCTCAAGTCTGAAGCCTGAATGGGTGTAAGAGATCGGATCCAACAAGCCCAAATATGGCCGGATCGCTGGCAGCTCCGTCTACTCAACAAGCCATAAGAAAGGCCGCAGTAGAGGAACCCCCATCTCAGTAACTAGAGGACGAAGAGCTGTAAAATCCCAGCTCTCCCGATCTGATGAACTCAAGTAATTCAGGTTAAAGTCTTCTCAAGTGGTTAAGGATCAAGATACTACCTACGTTCGGTACTATCAACTGAATCCATAACCTGCAAATCCTTCAACAAATTCGTAAAGCACAAAGCAATGATCGAAGGAATTTTTTTTAACAAGTCCGTCAAAGCACAAAGTAAAGGACCGAAGAAAATTATCCCAAAGTTCATGAAAAGCCCTAGGCTGAACTAAGTGGATTCTGTCATCAACAAGTCCGTTATGCACAAAGCTCTGGACCGATGACTTCTTGCCATCGACCTAATACAAACCTAAGAGTTTAGGTCACCGGCATCTACTCCTTCAACAAGCCCACCAGAGCTAGAAGCATAGGGCCGAAGGTACAAAAATCACCTGACAAGTCAATAAAGACAAATCAGGCAATTATCCATCAATATCCGCAGCACAAAGCACAGGCCAAAAGAAATCAGTATCTCAACTATCTATTGATACAACTAAAAGAGTCAAAAATAAAGAGAGATTAGTGTGACATCCAAGCAAAATTTTGGAGATCCACTAAAAGAAGATCTTAGTGTGACATCCAACTGAAATTTTGGAGATCCACTAAATGAAAACCCTAGTGTGACATCTAGAGCAAATATCTAGAGATCCATAGGGTCAATCAGCTTACAACAAACGTGGTTCGCTCTAGACGCGTACCACATTTGTTGGGGGGCATTTGTTAACCTTCATGTAAAAACCAAAAGAAGAAAAAAAAAAAGAGAAGCATCACAGTTATACCTTGCCCGACGGATCCCAAAATTCTGCCGCGAAACCTGCCGAACTCCTCCAGAAATTTTGCTCAAATCCCGCTGAATCGCTGCAAACGGCGCCGCTCCGATCAATTTCCTGCGATTCCTGCAGAAATCTCGCGATCTCGCCTCGGTTGTTGCTCGGATCGCGTCTATAAAATGAAGCAGAACCCTGCCTTCAGTCGCTGCTCTTTCACACGCCGAATCCCTGCCTCTGCTTCCCGAAATCCACTGCTCCCACGACACTCTCTTCCCGACCAAAGCTCTGCCCAACTCCACTGCCTCCTGATCTCCCCTCAATCCCAAGCCCAGCAGCCGGAATCCTCCTAGCCGCCGACCTCACCTCAGCCAGATCCTGTCCAAGCCCCGATCCTTGCCCGATCTCCACTCCTCTGTCCGACCCCACACATCAAACCCGACGCTGTGTCCGGTCCTCCGTCCAGAGAGAGAGAGAGAGAGAGAGAGAGATCATCTTCTCCCTATCTGGAGCCGAAACCCGCCTCTCCCTTTGCCTTTGCCTTGCTTCTTCGGCTCCTTCAGTTAGATCGGGAGTTAAAACATTTTGATCGGAGGCATTAACGTGAGCTCGAGTGCTGTGAAGGTAACTTTCTCCCTTCCGTGTCCTCCTTCGGCCAAATCCCATAAAATCCCAAACCGAGAGCATGGGAGGGGAAGGGAAGTTTTATTTTTATCTTATTTTATATTATTATTATTATTAATATTATTATTATTATCATTGTTATTTACTTTAATAATAATTAATTAGTATTAATCATAAGTTAGTATTAATTAATTGAATTTAATTACAATTAATTATAATTAATTTTTTGATCAATCATAATTAATTAAAGTTAATTATGATTAATTGAAATTAATTATGATTGTTAATTAATTAATTGTGAATTAATTTTAATTAATTAAAATTAATTATCTTTAAATAATAATTAATTATTATTCATCATTAATTAATCATAATTAATTTAATTTAATTATGTTTAATTATATTAATAATTAATTATTAATTAAACTTATATTAATTATAATTAATTAAACCTAATTTATTCTAATTAATTATTATTATTAATAAATAATTATAATAATAATAAAAATAAAACAAAAATAATCCCCCCACTCTCCTTCCTCGATGTCCGTGTCGGACCGGCAAACCACCTAAGCACGCCTTTGTTGGCCGTAGTAGGAGGGAATCCGGTGCGACACCTACGACGAGGTAGGCGAGTGACCCCTCGATCCATGTGTCATCCACGACTACCCCGCGAAGGTATGAATCTTTCTAAACTCAAAACCCTACTTCAATATTCGTGGCAAATCGGAGAACTATCCTATGCACGCCTTTGTTGGCCGTGGTAGGATGGGACCCCGGTGCGGCACGTACGGCGAAACGGGGTCGCTCATAAGTACCCCCGGGCGGGGGGAAATGTCAAAATTGCTATCTTTTCAAAAAAAAAATACTTTTTAAAAAAAAACCTCATGCACGCCTTTGTTGGCCGTGGTGGGAGAATAAATATAATACAACTGCCGCGGTGTCTCAACAACACCAACCGTGCACGTCTTTGTTGACGTGGCGGGTAGGCGGTCTCTTGGTTTTTTTCCCCTTAACGGGGGAGACGCCGGGAGGCTGCCGAAATTTGGATTGAAAATCCAAGGACTTGGAGCAATTTGGAACATAGACATGATTGAACTGAAAGGACATGCAAGAGCTATATTGAACAAAGATCCGGATATGGACTTGCTTGATTCAATTGACTTAAGTGAACTTAAACTCAAATAAATTTGAAAGTATAAAGTTTGAATTTACATTTGATTTGAAAATCAAATGAGGAGAACAAAGGACTTTGACATTGAATTTGAATCTAATTATGCAATGAATTCAAAGCCAAACTTAAATAAAGTTGAACTCGAATTTGAAAAAAAAAATGAACAAGCTTGGATTCGATTTGAATCAAGCACAGTGGACATGAGCTTGGGCTTGAACTTAAGCAAGAATTTGATTGAACTCAAAGGACTTGTGGACATACATTTGAACATGCATTTGAACAAGGAGTTCACACTTGAACTTGCAAATGATTTACAAAGAAGACTTAAACTCTACAAGATAACAAGTGGACCACTTGAACTCAAATGAACATGAGATTTGAATTTGAATCATAACACTAAGCTCCTAATAAAGATTAAGAAAGGATCATTTCAATTTCAAAGCAAATGTCAAATGGATTTGTGGAGAATCTTAGAACAAATCTCAACTTGGAAAGAGCATTGAAATAGATATCAACAATCAAGCAAAAATGATTCATGATGGACAAGCCTTCAGTGCACTCAAGAAAACGTCGATGAACAAATAAGCTTGTGATACAACTTGTTTTTCAAGCAAAAGCTCACACACAAAGTCACTACAAGCTTTGGTGGCAATCAATGGTCCAAAGCATTCAAATGAACTAAAGTAAATCAATCAAGCTACGAGAAAGGAGAAGGAATTTGCAAGTGTGATTGCAAATAGCAAGAAAGCATGAATACTGTGGTTTTTACATACAAGTTGTGATATGGGGAGGAGGTCATTGGACCATAATAAATCATCTATAACGAAGGGCATGCCAACTTACCTACAAACTACAATCTAGGACCTTTAGAGGTGTGTTATAATTGGGTCATGGATGTCATGTCAATAGAAGTGCAAATTTTCAATTGACAAATAGAACTAATGTTGTTACTCGCATCATGGGTCCAATGATGATGTGATGAAAAAGATATATCATACATCGATGATTGCTTGGAGTCGGCAAAAAGAAATATACAATCAATGCATGTATGAGAGGTACATTAGATTCATGAGCAAAGGAAAGAAAATCTCTTGAAGGAGATTCTAATTATTGTCAAAAGCAATCGATGATCGGACCAATACATCAACCGAATACTACTCAATTTCCTACAAATGCTTCAATGCTTTCTTGTTAAATGAAATGTAACTGTCAAAAGAATAATGATTATGTGCATCAGAAGAAAGTACCTACAAGTCATTGTGGAAGACTTATTGTGGAATTGACATGACATCTATGAGCAAATATTGTAGAATTATAAGAAATATGAAATTTTGTTGGCCACTGTAGAAGACTCATTGACTCCCAATATATTTTCCGTAAGCAAAGTGTAAATTGACAATGCATACGAGTTGCTATAAGAAGTTTATTGCACATACAACAAATTGTCTGTAAGCAAATACAAAAGTTCTACAACAGATGCAGTCATTTATAGCAAGGCAAGAGGTTAGTTAGTGCACTATGACCCGCCTACAAAAATCAACAAATAGTGCACGACAGTCTACCTGTACGAAGCAGCGAACAATTCTATTCAGAAGCTGCTACGCCACGCCACCGGATCTGCAACATTCGTACAAGCAGACAGAAGGCGTCTACAATTATTTCAAAGTACCCCTGCACATGCACTATAAATTGTATACACATAGGTACACTAAAAGGGGTAAAAATAATTATAAAACCCGTATGGGCCCCGACGAGCGTGTTATTGGTACACATGTGACGTCTAGGGATACTGCGCGGGTTGACAAGTGAATTCAGGTTCGAAACCGATCCTTCTATACGGGTCAATAGAAGTCGACAGGGTTCGAACCAACAAACAAATGTATGATTGTGGCGACCGTCATATTTACCTTAATACATTCATATTAGGCCTTCAAGGCCTACAACAATATGAATTCACTAATAAGGGCATAAAAGCCTACAAAACCCGATCCTCTGTCAACAGCCCGACAGAGTTGACAAGGTTCAATCCATAGAGAAATAACTCCAAACACCCCGATGATGGCCGTGTTGAATGCAGATCTCAACCGGAGGGGTTCCCAAATACTTTCAATCGTCTCCCAAATATCCATATTCCAAAGCTCCACCCAAATACCTACGAAAATCCAAGACTCCCAAAAAATTCAAAAATTCCAAAAATATTTAAAATATGAAATCCAACTATCCACACTTAAAGCAAATTCCATCCGCCCTCCGCAACAGTTTGCCGAGGCGGACAAATTCAAATTTACTCAAGCTCACAAAGAGCGAAATGCCTAGTTGAAAATATCACTAGGATTCATTCTCAAACAATCTCTTGCCAGTAAGGACGTGATACGTGTCCTCTAACCGGCAGTTTCGCCGCCAAATGGCACTGCAGGTAAACGGTTATGACCCGGAGCCCTCTGAACCGAGTGGTTTTGCCGCCAAATGGCACCACAGATTGCGGTTATGGCTAGAGCCAATACGCTCCTTAATGGCGTTAAATCCTTGAGATATGAATCAATAGGGTATGATTGATAAGGCACAAAGCCCTCTGTTAGCTAAGGTGGATTCAAATTTGTCCCCTTAGACAAACATCCAACCCCGGTCTACAAGGTCCCCTTGGACGAAGCAACACATGGCTGCCGACAAGGATCCTTCTGTCAGGTTGGGTCGACTACCTCCTTTGACTAAGTAGACCAGGGACCATGATGGCCCGGGACGACGGAACCATGAGATCTTGATCGGGTCTATCATCCATTCCCCCACCATCCGCTTTAAGTGCACGATGGTGAAATTTCATTTTTTAAATATCAAATATCCAAACTTTTCAAATTTCCAAGATTTCAAACATTCAAATTTCAAATCTTCAAATCCTAATCCTATGCTGCTACTATATGCCAGATAACACGTATTCTATACGTATCTGATCGACGACTAGCCTTAATCGAAAGTTCTCTCTCATGATTTAGAGGGGTAATTAACTATAGGGGCTTGCGCCTATAGGAAACCAGAACTCAGATCATAAAATCCTCACAAAATGAGGGCGAAATCTCTTGGTAGTGTCTTATCTACAAACCCATCTGCCTTCCAAAATTTACCTCGGAACTTAGTCCGTTAAAACTCCCTCGCCGAATAAGAAAAGCGGGCGGAGGCCGGGGCCGAATTTTCGGAGCCCACAGGTACCTAACCAAGGCTCCATGTAGGGCTTTGTCTGGTAGTTAAAATAAAACCAAACGAAACACCTTTTTTTTTCTACTCTTCCACCCTCGAAGCTACTTCACACTCCTGTTCACAACTCCTACAGCCGGTCGAAACCTCCACCACCTGTTGTCCAACTAAAGTCTCAAGCCAATCCGACCATAACTCACTCCTCCGAGCTCCAAATGACCACCATCCCTCCAATTGAATTTCTAGTCGACCCCTTCCCGCTTCCACGCACACGAATCCGTTGACTTCTTCCTACAAGTCGAACACCTCACGCCAACTAGGTCTTCAGCCTTCTGATCTCCCATCCACGGTTCCCAGTAGCCGAACTCCCTCTGGATTCCGTTCAATCCGACTCCACAAATCATTGCTGATTTGCCCGATCCACACCAACAGCTAAGTGAGCCAACCAGCTGGACCTCACACCTGCAACAAGCCGAGCCTCCCAGCTATTCAGCCGAGCCTCCCTTCCTCCTGGTCTTCTTGTGAAACCCAAATAGCCAACTGTTGACATCTCCTCCTCTTGAAACCAAGACCTGCTACTCTACACTACAGCAAATCACTTCCTCACCCAACAGCTTATACACCCAAAATTTCCTAACATTAACTTCATTTAAATCTTCGACTCAACCAAAAACAACAGGTATAATTTCACTTAAGCTTTTCGTAATCTCCTATGTTATTATTATTGTTAATTAGTTGTTGTTATGATAATTATTATTAGTTATAAACATCATTATCATTATTATTATTATTATTATTATTATTATTATTATTATTATTATTATTTAGTAAAAAAAGAAACGAAAAAAAAGGAGAAAAGAGAAAGAGAAAACATGTTGCAGGGCTACAGCAAATGCAAACATCTACAAACAACTGCAGGAAACTTGTTAGTGCACGACAGTCTACCTACATAAAGCAACAAATGACCCACAAAGCAACGCTACAATTCACTTGTAAGCAAAAGCTGGGAATCAGTAATAAAAAACTGCATGTCACTACTAAACTGAAGCAATAAATTTGCAATGTCAGGTTATCACACAAGATAAATCAATTTACTCACCAACGACATGTAGGAGGTTCCCAATGCACCGCAATCTAAAGGTTAACTCTGGGTATTGTCTTATTTAAAACCCAATCGCATTCAAAAAATTTGACTCGGAACTTAAGCGTTATAAACTCTCCTCGATGACCCAAAAAAATTGAAAGAAAGGGGTCCGTAGAGAGGTCGGGGCAAGAATTTTCAAAGCCACAATAACCAGTTCATTTCGGTATATTGATTGGGGGCTTGGGCTACTTACAAAAAGGTCGTGTTTGAAACTTACGTATATGATATGTATGTGTAAATTAGCTTTAATAGCTCAAATGTCTAATAAATTCTTTTTGTCACTACTTTTTCATTGCTTTTAAAAAAATTATGTATTCAAAATAATTACTTCATCCACAGCAATTTTATAATCATCTTTATAAAAAACTGTAGCCATCTCAAACAAATCCTAAGTGACTTTGTCATGGTGATAATACAATGTATGGAATATGCATGCCTCCAAACTCAGAGCACCAAAGTACACATTTATGTATTCACTTATGTTTTTTAGAAATACAAAACTATGTATTTCTTTATACTCTTTGTGCACTCTATTAAATTGAAGTACCTAATAAATATACAAATATGTACTTACATAATCTATACTTAATTCCATATAATAATTTCTCCTTCAACTAATCACCTTTTTACTTTCATTTTGATTATTTAATTTAATTTGATCATCAACACTCTATTCCCCCAAGAAAATTATGTAAACCTCTTTGTTCCTTATAGTGGTCAAAAAGTGCATTTTATTATGCCTCTTTGAATTATATCTTCTTACAGCTTAAGAACACATACTTTTCGTAAAAAGCCAAAGCTCTGTACAAGCAAGACAAGGAAGGTAGAGAAAATTGTGATTCTTTTTTCTTATTTGTGGGGCAGAAGATGAATCCCAACTCCTATTTTATTACTCCGTAGAAATTAGAAGATGCTTACAATAAAGATAATGGTAATATCCCCAAAAAGTAAGTAAACTATTTTTTTTTTTTTTTTGAGATATGTAGATCAATTAAGACAAATTCACATACACATCACATATACAAGACTCGATCAAAACAACTTATTTGATAAACAAAGTTCCCAACTAATAGATCAAAAAGGACTGCGTGTAAGTAAACTTTAGAATAAAAAAAAGACAACAGAACGTAAAAAAAAAAGAGCAATATTTGCCAAATATCAGATAAAATCTGAGGCACAAGCACAAGAATTGCCTAGCTAAACCACAGATAAAATGGTACCATTATAGTCCTCAACAAGGAGAGAATTGCATCTGCACCTCCTGTATGTTAGAAGCAACCAACTGGACATAGTACACGCAAGAAAAACAAGAATTAAAGAAACAATTAGAAAACCAAAGCAGCAGCAGCAGCAGCAAATATAAAAAACCAAAAACAGCCAAATCCATGCAGCACATCCACAGTGAAATCTTGAACTGTACTAGCCGAATAATCAAACCAAGATATCGCATAATTCCTAAATTTTGCAACGAGTGACTCCCTTTTAAGCCACAAGTCCTGAAAAAAGGACAAATTCTAATTTTTGTTAACATTAAAGGAGAGACAATGGTGAATATTGACAGCCACAACTTGTAGAGATTATCAGAAGAATGTAGCTTAACAAATAGGCTTGGCCCAAAGGAAGCCATAGGCTTTAAAGCACCAAGAAGCAAGTAAACCACCATTATTATAAAGCCTCCATATTAGCTTAAATTTGCATAGTAAATATAAAGTATAAACACTGGCTTTAAGTTTGGAAGAGAAAATTGCAATACAAGATAGTCCCAAGTAAGAGAGTTAGAGCCAGAACCCATGATGTCACAAACCTGCTCCTTAATCTATATAGCAACGCCTTAGAAAAGCAAATAGTAGATTTGATCATATTAATGCAAAGACAAGAGAAATTTCTAAATACATCAAGCTCAATGTTTAGGCAATTTATAGTATTGTGATCCATTTTACCAAAAACCAAAATATCATCAGCAAATATGAGATTTAAGATGAGAGTATTCTTGCTGACAATGTCATTAAAATCAAATAGAAGATAATAAGCATTCCATTAAACTAGAGAAGCCATCCATTATAAATGTTAAAAGCAATGGCAATAGAGGAAAACCTGAACAATGGCCTGAGTTTGGTGGAGAGAAAGCCTCTTAACTTCCTAGTAATCGCAATAGAAAAATGAACATTTAAGATAATGCAATAGTCTAGTTAATGAACTTTCTAGGAAAGCACGAGTATCTTAATCTATTATAAAGAAATAGACTAATTACAGTGTTAAATACATGCTTGATATTAATTTTAGTACAAAAATCTTAGGGGTGCCAAAAGAGTTGACGCCATGAAGAAGCTCATAAGCAAGGATGAGCTTATTCACAATATCTCTTTCAAGAATAGGAGCAAGATGAATGAGCTTAGGAAGTCTATTTGCAAGAAATTTAACAATAACCTTATCAATGTTTAAAATTGCGTATTCGGGTATTGAGGCGTTTTTCATTCGTGAGGCGAGGCGTAAGCCTCAAGGCGTTTTGACGCGTAAGCCTCAAAATCAAAAGATTGCGTAAACATAAAATGATAAATTTTTTATATACTAATGAGTGAATAATATAAAACATAAAATAGCATAAGATATAAAGTGAAATCAAAATATCTCAATAATAAAACAACATGAAATATAGTTCAACTTAAAATTCTATATTTCCCAAATCTCAATATTCTTTTCATTAAAATATAATTTCAATTTCCAAAAATAAATAGCAATGACATATCACATAAAAACTCAGAAGTCATGAGCACTGTCATCACTAAGGGGTTCTTCATTTGAATCATCATTATGATCAATTGCTCTCTCCCCTTCATCCTCTCCTATAGAGTCCAATGTCGGGCATTTTCTTCAAGATTTATGTAAGTTTTAATATATATATATATATATATATATATATATATATATATATATATAATATATATATATATATATATATATATATATATATATATATATATAGCGTGAGGCGTAAGCCTCATGCCAGTGAGGCGAGGCGGGCCTCAACCAAGTTGAGGCGCAAGCCTCATAAAAAAAACTCGAGGCATAAGCATTCGAAGGCGTTTTTTACTACAATTGCGCAAAGGCGAGCCTCATATTGCGCAATTTTAAACCATGAACCTTATAACTAGTGTCACAAAGCAATATAGGCCGATAATAATTTAAAGTTTGTGTGGAAATTTTTCCGTATCAATGTAATAGTAGAATGCTTGAACAGATTTGGAAGCTTGGAGGAAGAGAAAAATACTAAACAGTCTCAATGAAAGGACTCAATTATATGCTAAGTATCTATACATAATTTATGTGTAAAACTATCAGGCCTAAAAGCCTCATCATTCCTAGTATGCAAAAAGGCCAATTTGATATCTTTCTCAATAAAATAAAAAATGAGATGGTCACAAATTTTCAAAAATTATGTTTTGTTTAGCCTTGAGAGGATGTAGTATTAAATATGACAGAGAAAGGGCCCCAATTTGTGGCCCTAAGGAATAACTTGACATTATTTTGTGTATTACAAAAACCAAACGAGGATCCCAACAATAGGAAAAAACCAAGTAGAGGTAACAATGTCAAGAAGTTCTAACAATGGCTCCAATATTTTGTGTACATAAACCTCATGATGCAGGACTAAATAAAATGATATGCTTATGACTTTATTTTAGACTTTGCACAACTCGTCGATTAGAATAAATTCCGAATGAAATTATTAGCAAATATCCGCGGCGAATAAAACAATTAAGGAGCTAATCCTGCATAGGTTAAATTACATGCGCCAAATTTTGAACGTTCAAGGTTAATCAAGAAAATAAAACAATGAAAAATAGTAGGCTTCAAGTTAATCCCTCATTTAACAATGAGACGTAGGATGCATAGAAGATTACACTCAATCCTACAAATGACTAGGCTTGGCAAGAGCAATTGAAAGAGCTTTCGTGATTACAACCAATCAATTGAGAATTTAGAGTTAGAAGAAATTGATTACAAGTAAAAGGAGAAAACCTTTGTTTAAGGAGGTGTGGAGATCCGTCAATCAATATCTTCAACGTCTTCGTCCTTGACTTCCTTCGAATCAATTGGATACGTCTCTCTTATCTTGCAATCTGAGAACAGTTTCAGCTTTTCAATCCAGAAAATCTGAGAAGATCTCTCAGATTTTATTGGACTAGGATGTGGAAAATTTGGAGGAGAACCTAGCCTTAGTTGAGACTAGTGAGCATGAGAACAAACCTCCTTACAGGGTTTTGGAAGAGATAATTTAATCCATGCAATCAAAAGAGATGAGGGGTGGTGACGGGAGGAGAGAGTTGGCGGGTTAGAGGGAAAGAAAGAGAGCGGGAGAGAGAAAGAGAGAGGCGGTGATGGGAAGAGGGGCCAACGGCTGGATGTAGGGAGGAGGTTAAATTATTTCCTAAAGCAGTGGATTCATTTAGGAAGTAATTTGAATCCAGGGAGGTGGGGGAGTTTCGGCTGTGGAGAAACAGTAAATATTTCCAAAAGGGATTAGGAGGTAATTAGGAAACAATTTCTAATTTGGTTCCCAAAGGGGCTGGCGGCATGCATGGCTGCTAGGAAATTAATTGAGAGCAATTGTAGGATTCCTAATTTAGGATTTAGAATTAGGAAATACCTAATTTAAATCCTCTTGAATTTAAATTTCAAAATAGGCTTGAATCACATACATTCCTAAAATAGAAGAGTTAATTTAGGACACACTTTGAATTCAAATTTTGGTGTATTTGAATTTCAAATTACCCAAATTAATCTTGATCTTAAATTAGAAAAAATAGTGAAACAACAAGGGGATGGGAGGCCGGCAATTACTGCCTTGGCCGGCGGCAATGGGGTGGGTGTTGTTTGGCCGTGGGTTTGAGGAGGGTGAGGGGAAAATTGGGTGCAAGAGAATCCGGTGGCTAGGCGATGAGGGAGGGGTATGCGGGGATCAACGGAAAAAGAAAGAACGAGATAAACAACGAAACCACGAACCCGACTTATCTAGGTTGATGGGTAATGCGCCAAACTTCTTCCTCTCCTAGGAAGCTCGCTCCATTAGAACTCTCAAGCTCTCAATGCTCATACAAGAAGGAATTTTCATAAGTAATCATCCATTAGCCATCATAGAATAAAATGGGGCTTTAAATAGCCTCCTACAACATGACTCGAAACAAAAGACTCAAACGCCCTTTGGGCTCACATACGAAAACTCTCACAAGAGGGGTACAACGGGAAAGACAACACATAAGCAGCGAAATAAAATAAAATAAAAATACAACTCATAAATGCCACATAAGCAAATAACAAACTATATGAAAATGAAATACATCAACGACTCAAAAATATAAAGACTCGATCGTGGCCGTAGATCGACGGCCACGTCTCTGATAAACTCTCCATGACGATCTGATGTCCCCATCATTCTCCCGGGGTGGGAGAAAACTCGACTCCGTCGAGTAGGAATCTCTGAAGCTCTTGTAGATCTCTAGTGCATCTGGGTCAATCTGCTGTAGCTCCTCACGATCTAGCCATGTATCCTCTGACTCGGGCTTTCCTTTCCACCTGATCAAATATCTTCTTCGTCCTCCTTCTCTTGTGGATATGATCTCATCACTTAAGACTGCCTCCACTTGCTCTGCCATAGGAAATTTGGGAATATTTGGTAGTGGGGGTAGGCTTGGGATCTCACATGGTGGGTTCACACAAGGCTGTTTTGATAGTGGATTTTGTGGGTTAAAGTCAGGACCTTCATATGCCACTAAGTCTTCTATGTTAAAAGAGGGATTTATATTGAAATCTGCAGGCATATCTACTATATAAGCATTGTCATTAATTTTCTTAAGAATCTTGAAAGGTCCAGCACTCTTTGCATGTAATTTCTTGACTGTTCCTGGAGGGAACCGTTCCGGACGAATCCGCACCATAACAAAATCACCAACCTCAAAAGTTTTAAATCGCCGTTTTAAATCTGCATGTAATTTATATTCCTGATTATTCTTTTCAATTTGTTGTGCAATGTCTTTATGAAGTTCATGCAAATGAGATGCAAATGCAGATGCAGACTCAGAAATCCTATACCTAGAACTCATGGGAATCAGGTCTAACGGCTGTCTAGGTTTGAACCCGTATACAATTTCAGAAGGACTTCGACCCGTGGTTCGGTTAATTGAATTATTATAAGCAAACTCAGCAGTAGGAAGAATGGAATCCCAGTCTCTAATGTGTTCACCAACTAAGGACCGCAATAAATTACCCAGACTCCTATTGACTACCTCGGTCTGACCATCAGTCTGTGGGTGAAAGGCAGTGGAAAAGTGAAGTTTGGTGCCCATTTTCATCCACAGGGTTTTCCAGAAATAGCTAGTGAATTTCACATCCCTATCCGAGACAATGGTTTTGGGCAAACCATGTAAACGGACGACCTCATTGAAGTACAACTTCGCGATGTGGGAGGCATCGGATGTTTTAGAACATGGAATGAAATGTGCCATTTTGGAAAACCGGTCAACTACCACACAAATAGCATCGTGCCTACGGAGTGTCTTGGGCAGGCCTAAGATAAAGTCCATACTAACGTCCTGCCAAGGACAACTGGGAACAGGTAAGGGTGTGTAAAGACCAGTGTTCTGCTTACGTTGCTTGGCCAGTTGGCAGGTGTGACACCGACTGACCAGCCGACCAACATCTCTCTTAAGGCTGGGCCAAAAGAAACGGTACTCCACGGCTTCGATAGTCTTGTCCCGTCCGAAGTGCCCAGCGAGGCCTCCGGCGTGGAGTTCCCAGACCAAAAATTCCCTAAGGGAGGTACTCGGGATGCAAAGCCTCTGGGCTTTGAAAAGATAACCACCCTCCAGTAGGAAATCGTCCACCAAGCGCGTGCTGCCAGTGGACAAGAGAGTGTAGGTTTCCTTGAAGTCGGGGCATTCCAAATAATCCCTCTTTATTTGGTCAAAACCCACGACTTCTGCTCTCATCTCGGTGGTGGTCATCATACGACGACTGAGAGCATCGGCAACTTTATTTTCAACTCCCGCCTTATGTCTAAGGGTGTACGTGTACTCCTGAAGGAACTCAACCCATCGACCGTGGCGTGCATTCAATTTCTTTTGGGAGTTGATATAACGCAGAGCTTCGTGATCCGAAAAAATGACGAATTCTTGCGGGAGCAAGTAATGTCGCCAATAACGAAGTGATTGGATCACAGCGTAGAACTCTTTGTCATAAGTGGAATAACGTTGCCGGATATCGTTCAATTTCTCACTGAAGTAAGCTACTGGGTGACCTTCCTGGGAAAGGACTCCTCCAATTCCGACCCCCGAAGCATCGCAAGTTACTTCGAAGACTTTGGAGAAATCAGGAAGTCGCATCACTGGGGCTTCCACCATTTTCTGCTTAATCTCATCAAAAGCTCTAGTGGCGGCCGAGGTCCAGTGGAAATCACCCTTCTTCAGGCAGTCAGTGATAGGAGAAACAATTGTGCTGAAGTTCCGTATGAATCTCCTATAGAAGGTGGCTAATCCGTGGAAGCTGCGGACTTCCCGGATAGTCTGAGGGATAGGCCACTCTACAATGGCCCTCACCTTCTCGGGGTCAGCGGAAACCCCTTGGGCTGATACGATGAAGCCCAGGAAGATGACGCGATCTACTAGGAAGGTGCATTTCTTAGGATTGGCATATAATTGCTCCTTCCTTAAGACCTCACAAACTTGCCTTAAGTGGTCCAAGTGCTGACTAATGGAATGACTGTAAATAAGAATGTCGTCAAAATAGACGACGACAAACTTTCCCATAAACGGACGCAGCACTTGAGTCATGATTCTCATAAAGGTGCTAGGGGCATTACTGAGCCCAAATGGCATGACTAACCACTCATAAAGACCATCCTTAGTCTTGAAGGCAGTTTTCCACTCATCACCGGGTCGGATCCGGATCTGGTGGTACCCACTTTTAAGATCAATTTTGGAGAACAATGTTGCACCCGTCATCATATCGAGCATGTCATCGAGCCTCGGAATGGGGAATCGATATTTGACGGTGATCTTGTTGATAGCACGGCTATCAACACACATTCTCCAAGTTCCGTCCTTCTTAGGTGTAAGAAGGGCCGGCACCGCGCAGGGACTAAGACTCTCCTTAATGAAACCTCGCTGCAGTAATTCATCAACCTGCTTTTTAAGCTCAGCATGTTCCGGGGGGTTCATGCGATAGTGTGGCAGGTTTGGAAGGGAGGCTCCAGGGACGAAGTCTATAGCATGTTGGATGTCTCTAAGTGGTGGTAACTGATCAGAGAGATCATCGGGAAAGACATCAGCATACTGTCCTAAAATAGGTTGTACCTCCTCAGGAATGGGCTCGTCAGATTCAGTGAAAATCTCACGGCCAACTAAGGCAAACAGGGGGGCGCCTTGGGCAAACTCAGTAATCAGAACCTTGGCGGTAACAAGGTTCATGCCCTTTTTAGATTTGGCTGGGTTGGATTTCGTGGCATCCGTAACCCGGGGCTGTGATGGCAAAAGCTTAATCTTTTTGCCAGCATGTTCAAACACGCAGGTGTTTGAACGCCCATAAATGTGGACATCGTTATCGTAGATCCAGGGGCGACCTAGCAAAATTTGTCCAACATTCATAGCCAACACATCGCACCAGACATTCTCCTTATAAGTGGCAAAGGAGATGGGTACGTGGCTTCGTTCCTTCACTTCCAAGGCATTGGAGTTGACCCACGATACCTTATACGGGTTAGGGTGAGGAACGGCAGACAGACCTAACTGGGAAACCATGCTGGAGGAAACAGCATTAATGCAACTACCACTATCCACTATGACTTTACAGTTCTTGTCTTTGATTTTGGTGTAGGTATGGAAAATCGTGGTCCTACGCCAGTCATCAGTGGGTGTCGGGTGTGATAGTGCACATCTCACCACGCAGATGGGAGAAGTATCCGGCTTTTGAAGGCAATTGAGGACCGTAGTGTCGTCCTCCTCGAAGTATTCGCCTTCTTCCTCGACTTGATGGATCTGATCAACCTCGGGCTCGAGATCGTCCTCAGTCAGCTCCTCAACGATCGAAACCTTATAAGGACTGGAGCACTGAGAAGCGATATGCCCATACCCCTGGCATCGAAAACACTTGGTCCCGGGACTGGACCGAGGGGCATCCAGGGTGGGAGGTTTACTTCTAAAATCAGATCTAGGTGCAGGTGGACCCGTGGGTGGTCGGGTCGTGCTCCCCGGAGTGGGTCGTGAAACAGAAGGATGCGGGGTGGAACTACCGGCTGATCTATACGAGGGTCTAGAATCATGGGAACGACTCGGGTGCTGAGAACGGGACTCCTCTAGATCAAGCACTAAGCTGTAGGCATTTTCCAATGTAGTGACGTTCCGGGCAAACAATTCATTGCGTAGATCCTCACGCAACCCGGTTCGAAACATAGATAAGATTTGCGCGGGGGTGGTAGAGGTCTCCCCTTTGCATCTAATCAAGAAGTCATCAAACGAGGCGATGTACTCCTTCACTGGTTTGTTTCCTTGGGTCAACCTATTCCACCTGTCCAATAGGCGGGGGAAGTACGACGAGGGCAAGTACTTCTGTTTGAGTTCCCGCTTCATGGACAACCAGTCTACAATAGGGTATTCATTCCTATCCTCCCTAAGACTCTCTAAATTCGCCCAAAACTGGCTCGCCCTACCCGTAAGCTTCATGGCAGCAAAACTAACCTTCCTGGCCTCAGAAATATCGTACCACTTAAAGAAACTATCCATACCTTTGACCCAGTCCAGGAAGAGCTGGGGATCGAGGGTGCCATCAAAAGTAGGAGCATCAACCTTAATGTTCTTCATAAGTGGTGCATCGGGATCATGGCCGTGGTAGGTAGCACGATGATTGGCACGGTGATACCTCTCATCCAAATCAGGATCATGACGAGGATCATGTCCATGATAGTGAGCTCGATGATTAGCCCGATGTGGCCTATCATCCTGGTAGGTTTCATCCCCATACATAGAAGTGGGTCTAAATGGGGTGTAAGGAGTAGGGTGGTCTCTAGTTCGCTCAAGTGTATCGAATCTTTCGGTGGTGTCCCTACGAAGCTCAGCTAGATCCGCCTGGTTTTCCTTGAGTTGCTGGCTAATAGTGTTCATCTGACCTACCAAGAGGTCTAAGGTCCTTCCTAGTTGTTCCGGGTCCATTCTTAAACACAAAGGGATACTTAGAGGGTTTTCTAGAAAGTGGACAGCAAGCTAGGGAGTGAAAAGACACTCTAAAATGACCCTATATGGTGCAGGAAATTCAGGGACAGCCAACTACACACAAGTACTAAGTCACCCTAACAAATAATAATGAGTGCGAAGCTTAAGGACAGCAAAAACACACTTAAGTAATGAACCTAAAGTTCGATAAACTGCAGGAAATTTCTGGACAGCACTCTAAACAAGGGAGTATGATGAATTTAAGATGTTATATGCTCACAAAACGACATGTAATGCTATATTAGCACTCTAGGGATGATATGGAAAACTTTCTAAAAGAAATAAATGCAAAAATGAAAGTACCAAAAAGGAAAACTACCAGGAGTCCTAAAACATGCAAGAGCATACCATGCTCTGATACCAAATGATGCAGGACTAAATAAAATGATATGCTTATGACTTTATTTTAGACTTTGCACAACTCGTCGATTAGAATAAATTCCGAATGAAATTATTAGCAAATATCCGCGGCGAATAAAACAATTAAGGAGCTAATCCTGCATAGGTTAAATTACATGCGCCAAATTTTGAACGTTCAAGGTTAATCAAGAAAATAAAACAATGAAAAATAGTAGGCTTCAAGTTAATCCCTCATTTAACAATGAGACGTAAGATGCATAGAAGATTACACTCAATCCTACAAATGACTAGGCTTGGCAAGAGCAATTGAAAGAGCTTTCGTGATTACAACCAATCAATTGAGAATTTAGAGTTAGAAGAAATTGATTACAAGTAAAAGGAGAAAACCTTTGTTTAAGGAGGTGTGGAGATCCGTCAATCAATATCTTCAACGTCTTCGTCCTTGACTTCCTTCGAATCAATTGGATACGTCTCTCTTATCTTGCAATCTGAGAACAGTTTCAGCTTTTCAATCCAGAAAATCTGAGAAGATCTCTCAGATTTTATTGGACTAGGATGTGGAAAATTTGGAGGAGAACCTAGCCTTAGTTGAGACTAGTGAGCATGAGAACAAACCTCCTTACAGGGTTTTGGAAGAGATAATTTAATCCATGCAATCAAAAGAGATGAGGGGTGGTGACGGGAGGAGAGAGTTGGCGGGTTAGAGGGAAAGAAAGAGAGCGGGAGAGAGAAAGAGAGAGGCGGTGATGGGAAGGAGGGGCCAACGGCTGGATATAGGGAGGAGGTTAAATTATTTCCTAAAGCAGTGGATTCATTTAGGAAGTAATTTGAATCCAGGGAGGTGGGGGAGTTTCGGCTGTGGAGAAACAGTAAATATTTCCAAAAGGGATTAGGAGGTAATTAGGAAACAATTTCTAATTTGGTTCCCAAAGGGGCTGGCGGCATGCATGGCTGCTAGGAAATTAATTGAGAGCAATTGTAGGATTCCTAATTTAGGATTTAGAATTAGGAAATACCTAATTTAAATCCTCTTGAATTTAAATTTCAAAATAGGCTTGAATCACATACATTCCTAAAATAGAAGAGTTAATTTAGGACACACTTTGAATTCAAATTTTGGTGTATTTGAATTTCAAATTACCCAAATTAATCTTGATCTTAAATTAGAAAAAATAGTGAAACAACAAGGGGATGGGAGGCCGGCAATTACTGCCTTGGCCGGCGGCAATGGGGTGGGTGTTGTTTGGCCGTGGGTTTGAGGAGGGTGAGGAGGGGAAAATTGGGTGCAAGAGAATCCGGTGGCTAGGCGATGAGGGAGGGGTATGCGGGGATCAACGGAAAAAGAAAGAACGAGATAAACAACGAAACCACGAACCCGACTTATCTAGGTTGATGGGTAATGCGCCAAACTTCTTCCTCTCCTAGAAAGCTCGCTCCATTAGAACTCTCAAGCTCTCAATGCTCATACAAGAAGGAATTTTCATAAGTAATCATCCATTAGCCATCATAGAATAAAATGGGGCTTTAAATAGCCTCCTACAACATGACTCGAAACAAAAGACTCAAACGCCCTTTGGGCTCACATACGAAAACTCTCACAAGAGGGGTACAACGGGAAAGACAACACATAAGCAGCGAAATAAAATAAAATAAAAATACAACTCATAAATGCCACATAAGCAAATAACAAACTATATGAAAATGAAATACATCAACGACTCAAAAATATAAAGACTCGATCGTGGCCGTAGATCGACGGCCACGTCTCTGATAAACTCTCCATGACGATCTGATGTCCCCATCACCTCATCTGAATTAAAATAAAAGAATGATAAAAAATGAGCTACCCAAAATTTTTTAAATGAGATAGAGGATAATATTGTATCCAATAATTATTGCATAAAACTAGCTAAAAGATAAGCCAACATGACGAAACTCCAAAAAAACAAAAATTAAGAATGTAAGTGTTGAAATCAATCAATTTGCAAGAAAGGGTAGGGTTTCCGACCCCAAGTAGTGGGAGAAAGGCTTGATGTTGTTGTTGTTGTTGTAAATAGCATAATTATTAGTGCTATGTATGCAAAATAGTACAGTTCAAGTTGTCTCCTGACAAGCCTTCAGATTCTACAGCTATGTCTTGCTTGAAGCAATCCTCTGCTATGAACAGGCTCCAAAAGATGGATCTTAAGGTAAGTTCCTAGAAGACTGAATATTATTATCAATATATATTATCAGAGATAATTGAGTTCTTTGTTTAATAATCTTATTTTGTATTCTCTATACAAGTCTGGGTTTCTCTGGTGAATTTCGAGATTGCTCTTACGCCTGATTGACCTATACTTCTTGAGGTTTGGTGGGTTTGAGTGGATCTTAAACTGATAACAATAAGCTTTATGTCGAACTATTTCCAAAAGATTATAATTCAGCTCTCAGCTCCACTTGTCCAGTACTGTAGAATATCAACTTTTTCAGAAATCTTCTCTTCACCTTTAACTTCAATTTCCAGCAATCACACCCACTGTTTTTTAAAAACACTGTTTTGTATTCAGACTTATATATATGCAACTACTGTAGCTTGAAGATGCAGATACAAAAACTCAATATAAAGTTTCCTTCTCTCGGCTCCCTGCTGTTTACATATTTCTGCTTCCTGCAATTATTTTGTGAAGTTATTCTGCAGTTATTGCATCAGCGTACAATGGTATCAGTCATTCAGCCATTGCTACTTGCTGGTTACTTTTTTTTCCCTTGAGCTGCTCTTCTATGGATCCAATCTGAGACTTCTCCTTCTATTTCCTCTGCTCTTCCACCTAAAATGAATGATACTCCTATCCTCCTCAACTTAAATTTCTCATGAATAATGTCAAAACTGAGACAAATGTTCAGCTCACGGCCAATAATCACTGCATTTGGAAATCCCAAACTCTGAAACTGTTTTGTGCAAATGGATTTAATGGCTACGTCAACGGCTCGACTTCCAAACCATCTAAACAACTAGTTTCACCTGATGGCCCCATTAGTATTAATCCCCATTTTCAAACTTGAATGCTTATTGACCAAAATTTGGTTGTCGCCTCCTATTCCACAATTATATCTTCTTTGCTACCATGTCTTGAATTCCTGACATGAAATTTGGTTAACCATAAGCATTGTCTGCAATCTACAAATCATTCTCGCATTCTTCAATTGAAAAAATGAACTCCCAACTTCAAAAGAAGGATAAAACCACGCTTCATTGCCTTACTAAAATTAAGCAAAAAGTAGATGCTATTGTGGCTGCCAGCTTTAACATTAATTTTGAGGATATAATTTTGTATACGTTGAATGGGTTCCTCCCTCATATCAAGTTTTTTAAACTAAAATTAGCACTAATATACACCCTATCGGTTTAGATGATTTTTATGCATTATCATGTAGCAAAGAGCTCAATTGCTGATCCTACTTGTCACATTTCCTCTACTACATCAGCTGATACGCCATCCGCACTTACTACCATTCACGGCTGTTTCCATGGATGTGGTTCCTTGTGGTTCCTTTCCCACAACTAGTAGAGGTCGCATTTCGC